>JAZGTJ010000257.1:49259-159891 GCA_036877575.1 Botia almorhae
ACACACACACACACACACACACACACACACATAATATTTCACCCTCTCTCAGCTGCACATTCTTTTATGGTGAATTCAGTGCGTTTATGCTTCTCTCCTAAAGAGACTTGTGTAGGGAGGGTAAAGCCCTGACTGTATTTCTGGTGGGCCTGTTTCTTGGCCTGCAGCTGATAAGATTGGGTTGCACGCCTGCAAGCTGATACTATTGAGAGTGTGCAGATGAATCTACTGTGTCTGAGTTGGAGGACTGTGAGTGCCCGTATGAGGGAGGGTATTAACAAATGGTTTGATACAGGCATCAGATGGTGAGACCTACTGAGAAGATTGCATGTAATGCCATGCCAGTGCAGAGCAAACGGAGAACTGAGGGGTGCTGCTCACTGGCTGGCACTATTGTCCAGAACAAGAATAAAAGTCTCTTTTTCTTGTATATCTTTTGCTCAAAGGCATCTGAATCTGCCCTTGCCCCACTTTTGCTCTGACAGAGTCCAGCTTCATTGCCCCAACGGTCACACACATCTGTTTGTCTCACGCACCCCCAGACAGTGGGAGTATTGAATGAAAGACTGTATGGCTAATGTCTCTTGAGTTCAACAGTGTTTTCTTGTTCCAGCATGCGTGGTGGAATGGGTGTGTGCAAGGTTTCTGGGTTAGTGGGCAGATGGCCAATCAGAACCACAGGCACACACTGACAAATACTCAATAGGATACAAGTAATCACAAGGATATCAGTAATCTGCACTGGATAGTGTTGAGTGATCTGTAACAACAGCAATATTTCATCAGTAGGGTTTAAGGACTTGCAGTCCTTAAGTTTAAGGATTCTGATTTACTGTTGGCTCATATTTTTAGTATTCAGATTATAATGACAATCTAGCCTTAAGACTTTGATCTTACTGTTTTTTTACAACTTGTAGCATGTGTACAGGCAAATACAAGCCAAACATGGAAGCTTTTCCAATTTTTTTTTGTCTGAATACTGTCTATTTACCCTCAAGAGCTGAATGGTTTTGCCAATAGGTATGCTAGCCCCAGGGTATGTACAGGGTTATCTACTGGGTGAGCTGTCACTCAATTCTTTTTACTAAAACTCCAGAATAATTCACACAGCTCAGGGCCCTGATGAGAATATGTTATTCACAGATAGTTAGTTAGAATTTTAGTTTTTTTCATACTGCAAAAAAACTGTTATAAAACTGTTTTTTTTAACGACTAACAATTTAAGAAATATCTAATGCCTAAAACTTGTGCTGTTTTTCGAAATCCTTGCTTGCCAGTTCCTGTACAAAAAAACAATAAATATTTATTTTAGAAATCTACAGCTTTGGATATATATATCATTATGGATATACGTAACATTAAAAGACTCATATTTACATGGTCATATTTACATATAGGATGACATATATCACAGCAACTATTAAAAATAGTTGTTTTGTAACAGTCTAGGATTTGCTGTATGTTCGCAAACTGCATAATAGTCATAATCTGATGCTACCATAAAGTGTATGATTTTTAAATAGTTTGTAAAACATACACAATTTCTTCAGCAAGCAAAACAAGTGATGCAACTAAGATTATTTTTATTACAGCCCTTAATCAGGAATGCTAGGAAGTCAAATTGCATGGCACAAAATAAAATGACTGCCAACTTAGATCACAGCTTTTGTTGTCATGTCATATCCAATGACATCACAATAGATCTCCCAATAGTCTTCTAGGTTGTGGTCCCTCATTGGTGGATGATGATCCAGTCTAAAGGTGCAAGACAACGGTGCTGTCATTCCAGTGATGACGCCAGAATGAATAATATTATTGAATCTGCGGCATCCTCAAGGACTTGAGAACATGATTTCTCTTTATTTCTGCATTTTACAGACTCACTGTTGCGTAAGGTGAGCGTGAAGCTAATTCAAATGAAGGTGTAGGAGTCACAGTGTTTATCTTTCCTATATTATTGTGTAATATATGCTTGAGGCATTTGCTGGAATTTCTTATTGCGTATTGAGTTCCATTTCCTTTGAAATATTGATGTTGCTGTAAGTGTCTTTGTCTATTTCTATAAACTTCTCTCTTTTCTCTACAAAGTATACATTATCCATTTGCTGTTGTATTTTAAGTCTCAGATTTATATGGGTAGGATGTCAACATATCTTGCCCTTAGCGTTTGAAATCAGTTGTGTTGGCTATCGGCAGTCACATCATCCAACTATATTATTTTTTAAACATTAACCCAAATGTTCTCTACTTTGGCTGTTTACCATAAACTGTACAATGTTTGGTGAAGTCTGTGACTATGTGAACATGCACTAAATTCAAACATCACAAAGCCTTGGCATAAAGCATGATATGAACATTTTACACAGCAATACAAATGAGACTTTTTGAATTTTCTGAGTTAAATGTGAGTGGTGCTCTCCTGTGTGAGACCCTCTGTCTTGATGCTAGGATGCTGCAGGTGGTTGCCAAGGTGTTGCTATGCGGTTGCTATGTGGGGATCTCAGTGGTTCTGGTGTATTTCTATGTGGTTGCTAGGGTATTATGGGTAGTTGCTTTCTGTGCAAAATCCTCAAGTCTAAAAAAAATTCTGGTCCCTAAACATGGCACAGTTTAACATCTGTAGATGAGTAGGTCTGGTTAAATTAAAAAGCATTATTTTTAAGTAAATAGCTTTAGCAAACAACAATTAAAGATAAAATGAACAGGGAGATGGACAGAATTGGTTTTCTGAGAGATGTGAAATGTTCGTTTCAGTTTGTTAGAAACTGAACAGCAAGTGATAACAGGAAACCGGAGTGGCTGAGAGAGAATTTCCAAAGGTTCCCTGAGCATGACTCAGTGACGATGCCAAGAGGTGTGTGCGTGGGGGGGTGTTTGGATCATACTATACACTGGGTGTTGATATGTATGTGTGAGACTATGTGGGCGTGTGAAATGTTTCTCTGAGGAGCCTAAGTTTGTTAGTCTTTACAGTGTCCATTTCCGAATGTGAATCGTCTGTCATGCAGTGGCATCATTTAGGGTTTCGTGTTTCAAATACTGAAGCTTGTAATGATATATTTTGTGCTCTTCTTTAGAAGGTGTCGCCTACATAGTAAGGACCCATAAAAGCATAAATCCTGAAATCACCTACAATGAAGTTTCAGCAACCACAGGGAGAAATGACTTAAATACTAAATAATAATAAAGGGTTAACTAATAAAGGGTTACAAGGGATCTGTGTTAGATGATAGAAATGAAAACAGAAGTAAATTATAACAGAAATCCCCACTGTGATAGAACACAAAGTGTGTACATATTAACTGGTTAGTGTCCAAGTATTGCTTATTATATGTATGTAAAAGTATATAACCAGGACTTGATCTGAAATATGAGCTGGGTAGGTTTACCCCAGTACTACACACACATATATATACAGTTACATATCCCTCTAACTACCCATTTGTCTCATTAACAAGAAGATGACCTGAGTCAACTGCACACACACAAACTCACAAATGAATTATTCACAGTACAGTTACTGTGACAACACCAGCCAGTTGATGTCAGTCACAATCATTGTCAACTTAAAACATGTTTTTATCGCTGACCTTTTGTATACCAGAGGTTTTTTTGTATTATTTATATCAATATATTTAATAAATTATTTATATTTTTATACTTCGGCTTATCACAGGTTCACACATAAGCTTGTACAGTAGCCTGTTGAAAGTTCGGGTTTCATCTGAAGCCCACTCAGTGTGTTTGATAAACCATGGTTTGTGTGGAACTATTTGTGTTAAAGGAATGTAGTGTTCCTGTGATAAAAAGCATTCCACACACTGTACAAATGTGTGCTGCATCTTATGTCAGCTTGGTTATGGAAACCAAATGTTATTGGAATTGTGAGAGTTAGCATGTGTGGGTCAGATTTGTGTTTTACATGTACACACACATAAGATATTACAAGCACGCACATCTGAACGTTTTCTCTTCATAACTAAACTTCTGCACAGTCACAGCCAATCAGAACATGTTACTGGACACAGGATACTGGACCAATCAGACTTTACTGTGGGCGGGGCTATTTAAAGATGTTACAAAAATACCAGGTGACCACTGAAACACCCTGTCACTAATTGCTTGTTATATATATATACTGCTAGTAAGGACAAAAATTCAGTTTTACATGGAAATAATTTTATTATAACGCTTGCCATTATACTGTGTCATGTCTTTTTTGAACACATAACAGGAAATGCATGAATGTGTTCAGTGCAAAGATTTACAATGAGAAAGGAAGAGAGATTACAATAAAAGAGAAGAGATACAGCATTATAATGTTAAGAAAAGAAAGACGAAAACCATTAGATATGAAGGCCGTCAGAAGAGAGATGGATGGAGACGAAAATAGACTGTTGCAGTGTGACTAAGATGCTAATTGCAGTGGAACAGCATTCTAACATGCAGTAATAAAAAGAGAGCGAGAACAGCACACATCTACACCAGCACAGTTTGTTCCATTGACGTTCAGTCCTCTGATCCATCGTGAGCAGGGTTTCAAGAATTTTGGAATTTGGGGGAACCCTCAAATCTGGTGGTGATTCTGGATGCCAAGGCAAGACATTACACAAGATAGTTTTTGAGTACACTTGCTAAATGGTGATGGAATGTTTTTGGATCGAACACAATGGAGCACAGAGGAATGGAATGGATTGCCAAACAAACAGCCAATAATATTCTTTCTTTTATTAATCCAAAGTGCTAAAATTCCATTCCAGATCATTCCAGCCCAATTTAACCCCTGACAATGAGGACAACTGCCAAAAGCACATTCAACATTCCATCTTACTATAGTCTTTTCCATATCGTCACTTTTCCCAGTGTTAAAAGGGTTTTGTAAATCTGGTGTTTTATGTGAGCAAATGTGTGTGCTGTTCCCTGCTGCATGCATATGTGGGCTGTTTCTTAGCAGGACTGTTATTAGAAGATGTCCTCATGTGTACAGAAGAGATTAATAGTTCTGCTTTCTATATACCATTTAGATTTTATTAAATTTCGCCATATGTTAAGAGGCTTGTTTGTTACCATTGTTAGTATGTGTGTGTGTTTCTGTTGTTGTTTAGAGATGGAATGCTGCATCTGGCAGAGTTTATAGTGAAGCTATAAAACTGAATGCCTTGCTCAGATGTTAATAATCTACACACACATGTAAGCATCCTCATTAGATCTGTAGGCGTCTGAGCATTGTGTTTCAATATAGATGAATGTTTCTCTGTATATTTTCTGCATACTGTATTTTAAATCACTGGGATGAAATCTTGTTATATAAGTAAGTGATAACGTACAGTCAGCTGGTCATTATCACAAAATAAACCCAGAGGGTGAGGAGGGTGAAACTGTATCTGACTTAACATTATTGATTATTAAAGAGCTTATTAAAGAGCTACTTATGGTAAAAATATGTAGATTTGAGTTCAAATGATTATATTATGAGAAGACAGGGCCAATGGTGTAATATGTAAGATATGATAGTAGCACCGCTATGTGGGTAAATGGTTGCTAGGGAAACTAGTCAAATAAAACAGTTTTAAGAATCAAGTATTCCAGAACGCCATATTCACTGTAAAAAATCAAAATCTGAAACCTAATAGTTTAATTACTTGTTTTAAATTACTGTCTTATGTTTTGTGTGTCTTAAGTGAACTCAAAAGGGACAAAACTACATGCAGTGATAAATTTGTTGTGCTCTTTTAACTACATTAAATGTAATTACTGAGGAAAATTGAGTTGAAACTGAAAAAGGATGGAGATTGTTACATGGACAGAAGTTATGTATTTTACAATGTAATATAAATATATAATACATAGCCTCATATGATGATCCTATTAAAGGTTTTGAGGTGGGACAAAAAGCATTGGTCCAGAATCTACATTGATAAGGGCTATGTGAAATCTCTCTCCTGCTGCGTGCCCAATTCTCTGTTTTATGTATTGGTATGTGTTAATTTAACACTTTCCAAAGAAGAGTTTCAGTTAACAGTCATAAAGTGGCTATTATGAGGTCCTTACGGCAGCCGTGTGTGTATGTGCGATACCATGAAGAATTTATGCTGACAAAACAGGTTCTTCTGGAATGAGCCTCATGATTATTTCCCTTCTAATTTACCTGTCAGCTTTGTAAAAAATACCTGCTGCTCTGCAGGGAGTGTTGAGGAACTAGAGGCTTTGTGTGTGCATGAAGGTTTGAGGATACATTACAGATATAGTCCCTTGAGCCCACAGTTACTTTCAAAGACAAAAAACACCCTTACGTTCACCTTATTACACTTTGATTACTTCACAGACTTTCTCAATTGTACCCTGGGTCTAACTGTCTGCCCAATACCTTTTCTCTTCACTCACTGTCAGCCGTTATATAATAAAGACCCTCAGGGCATTCAGAGATAAGCCTTGGGTTGTTTCATTGTGTGTAATGTGTGTGTATATGTGTTTCTCTGTGTTGATGGGTCAGGCCTGAGGCCCCATTGCACCAGTGCTGATAGTCAATCTCTGAGGTTGATAAAAAAGATTATTTTTGATAAGTCGCTCTGTCTCCTTTGGCTAGCTGTTTTGTACCCCTACCTGCTCTACTCGGACTTGAGCTACAGCTTTCCGCTGCCTGGATTCAACAGAAAACCCCTCTTTTAAATGAAAAGAAGAAAGACAGGCAAAACACCTGTGACCACCATTTTGCATTACATTGTCATTAAATAAGCTGTAAGAATGTATCCATATCACACATTAAGTTGGCAGATACTTAAATATCTGTTCTGGTTAAACACACCTGTCTCTGCGACAACAGAGCTTTTTTGTAAACCACAAAAAAGAATCAGGGGAGTGACCCATACTTCTCTCACCAATCAGAAATGCTTTTGTTTTGTATAGCTTATTCCATTCTGCTGGAATCAGGTTGGTTGGCCTGTCAATGGTGGGTGGGGTTTTAAAGTGAAGGCATATTCTTTGAAGTTAGCAAAACAGTTAAATTTGCCTTTTTATCTAATAATGTTTGAGTGATACTGCTCTGATTTGACTAATACTGAGTTTAGTACTATTAAATGCTCCTGTGAAGTCAGCAAATGTAAAATTGAAATTGTACAACATATTTACATTGGCATAAAAATCACAAACTTTGTTGGATGTTGTTGTATAAGCTCCTTCGAAATGATAGAGCAGGAGGGGTCACACACTGTGAGTAATTCAGCCTGCAGTGGGTTGTACTCATGTTAACTGTAAACTGGCGCACTGACTCAATAACAGCTTCAGCACATATACAAACACAGTTTGTCAGCTATTGAAATAAATATTTGGTTTAGGGTTCATCCTATTATACACTATATTATTACACTATATATACACCAAACTCGCTCATCCATGTTTTAAGGACCTTGTTTTGTGCACTGGTGCGCACTCATGTTGGAACAGGAAGGGGCCATCCCCAAACTATTCCCACAAAGTTGGGAGCATGGAATTGTCCAAAATCTCTTGGTATGCTGAAGCATTCAGAGTTCCTTTCACTGGAACTAAGGGGCCAAGCCCAGCTCCTGAAAAACAACCCCACACCATAATCCCCCCTCTACCAAACTTCACAGTTGGCACAATGCAGTCGGACAAGTATCGTTCTCCTGGCAACTGCCAAACCCAGACTCATCCTTTAGATTGCCGGATGGAAAAGCATGATTCGTCACTCCTGAGAAAGCGTCACCACTGCTCTAGAGTCCAGTGGCAGCGTGCTTTACACCACTGCATCAGACGCTTTGCATTGCACTTGGTGATGTATGGCTATGATGCACCTGCTCGGCCATGGAAACCCATTCCATGAAGCTCTCTACGCACTGTTCTTGAGCTAATCTGAAGGCCACATAAACTTTGGAGGTCTGTAGCAAATGACTCTACAGAAAGTTGGCAACCTCTGCGCACTATGCGCCTCAGCATTCGCTCACCCCACTCTGTCGTTTTACATGGCCTACCACTTCGTGGCTGAGTTGCTGTCATTCCCAATCACTTCCACTTTGTTATAATACCACTGACAGTTGACTGTGAAATAATTAGTAGCGAGGAAATTTCACGACTGGAAATGCACAGGTGGCATCATATCATAGTACCACACTGGAATTCACTGAGCTCCTGAGAGCGGCCCATTCTTTCACAAATGTTTGCAGAAGCAGTCTGCATGCCTAGGTGCTTCATTTTATACACCTGTGGCCATGGAAGTGATTGGAACACCTGAATTCAATGATTTGGATGGGCGAGTGAATACTTTTGGCAATATAGTAAATGTCAGTTTCTCTATTACCGCATATCTCACCTCTGCTTCTTCCTTCCTTTCTTTTTTCTCTTTATCTCTCTCCCTCCCTCTATCACAATCTCAGCGGGCTCATAATTACCTTAATGACCCGAGTTTCCTGTTAATATGCAAACAATATTTCACTTTAGCTTCACAGAGACAGAGCGTCAGAGACTACTTTCCTTTCCCTACCGCAGTCTATCACGTTTCTGTCTCACTATCTTTTCAGTCTTTCTCAGTTTATAAATTGAATGAGAAATAACACAGGCCTATAAAATTGTTAAATGGAGAAAATTTAAAGCTGTGATATTCACCAAGCATTTATTCCTTAGTGAGGTGCCGAGGGAGGCACTTTATAACCACCATTGACCGAATTTCTGGATGACTTGCAAAAATTAAGACTGGCCATTAAGTGCTCTTCTACTTAACACAAATTGGGAGAAAATTACAAATAGACAAAATGGTAGAACACACACATACACACAAATTGCATTAGATGATGTCTTGTTTCATTTCACACATTTCAAAAAACCTGTCAGTGACCTCTGCCTCAGGTATGATAAGCATGTTCTGAGATTCAGCAATCAGATAAAGAAGCTTACAAAACTGAGTCTAATTTCACAAGATACCACACTCTTTTACCACAGTGCTTGCACTTTATGTATAACAGTGTGATTTAAAATGAAATATGGCATGTT
Source organism: Botia almorhae (assembly GCA_036877575.1). NCBI lineage: Eukaryota > Metazoa > Chordata > Actinopteri > Cypriniformes > Botiidae > Botia > Botia almorhae. Next base: position 58,263 of record JAZGTJ010000257.1, read on the forward strand.
TACGCACATTAGCTTGTGCTACAGAGATGTAATTTCTGCTTAAAATCATAGGAAAAAGTCCCCAGTGTGAGTGCTCAGCCTGACCAAAAGGTTGAAACACTTAAACTTGGATATTTTCATTTGACACTAAGAGATTTTCAACTAAAAAACATTGCTTATCTGCAGTTGAGGCAAATGGGCAGATTTGAGGGGGTCCTCAAAAGTTTGAATAGTACAGAAGGAATTTAAGGGTGCAATTAACAGAAGCTGGAGAATGCACCAGGGGAAATCCTGGGAACGCAAGACCACCGCCATAAAGCTTTACAACTGAGATTGTGTTTGTTAGCAAATACCCAGGCACATTTAGGACAGTGGCAGTGATTTGGAATGAACTGAGTATTGATGTAAAGTACATAATTCTCTCACTTTGTTTATCTCTAATGTTCTGTCTTTCTGGAGTGATTTCCCACAGTCACACTGCATTACTGCCCCACCACATGGTTATTAAGGAGGAAGTGATGTTATCATGACATCCTGTTTTCCTTTATGCATTGCCTGTTTTTTTTTAACCGCTGATTATTTATACACTTTCTGACACTACAGAGTACAATCGTTTTGAGTCTGTGCGTTATTTTTTCCTCTCTTTCTCTCTCTCTCTGTCTTTTATCATTCTTTACATTATTTTTTGAAAACTATATGTATTACAAGTAAAGTTATGAACTCTATGGGTAAGTTTATCAAAACCTTAACCTTGGTTAGCTAACCAGCTAGTGATAACATAACATCAGATGACAACCTTTGTTATGTTTACATTTGACTGTGACCGGAATGCTTAGAAGGGATGTGAGGAATTTGACTTGAGTATTTCCACCTCTGACTGTATCTGTAACCACATATAACACAGCTGAAGTGTCTTTGTGTGCGGGAAATAAGGTGTGTGCTTGTAGGTCATGACAGGTGACTGTGCAGTCATATCAGGTCATCTTTTGTTTGGTAGAATAGCATAACACCCTAAAGAAGTGTGACACAATTAAAGAAAGTGCTACTGGCTGTTTCTTTGAGGCAAACAGATATTTGTAGTGACAAAGTGACCACTCATTTATTTTTGTTCAGCTGTCATAATGACAGTATGTCAATTACTTGGTTTCCATATCTGTTCATCACACAGGGTAGCTCCACCCACGGTGAAATCTTATTGGTCCAAAATAAGTATGTCATGATCGGCAGAATGATCTGACGGACTGTGATGTCATGCACAGATTAGCGTTTATTTTGCTCCAACTGCTTGTTGCTGGAAACTCATGGTGCAGCAAACCTTTGAAGCAAAAGCGTCTGCCCTCTGAGATTCACTTTATTCTTATTTCTTCATTATCAAACATTTACCTTTTTATCACGCCTACGATTCTTCCTCTGTAGCTGTCGTCCCATTAAGCTTTGAGGCAAAGAACTTATCTCTCTTCTCCATACTCTTCTGAGGTTGTACCTCTCAAGCATTCAGAACTGTGGCTAGGAGATCAAACACTCCCACACACTCATTTCAACAAAGCACCACTATAAATAAAATAATGAATTATGCCTGCAGGAACACGGATGAAAAGGAAAGCCGTGATAATACTGAGCTTTACACAATAATCCCTGTGACATCAAAGCACAAATGAGATGGTATCAATTTGTGTCTTATGTCCGATATAGCAATGCAGGTCCCTGTTCCTCTAGTGTTAATGAAACTAGATGATCTCAGTTATGTTCCTGTTTGTCTGGTAGTAGCTTTCTGCTTTTGTTTATATCTCAGAGTTGTTATAAATTGTATTGGTCAGAAGTTGTTTCTTTAGCTCAGGAGATTTAATGGAGTTCTCGGTTATGATTAATTGAAGTGTTAACTTTGCATCTGATGTTTCTCCTGCAATGCCTTAGACACAAATGTTGGCACCTGTTAGAGACAACAGAGAAAATTGTTAATATACAGTAGGAATATAAAGCTACACAATTGGCGAAGATAGCAGAGATCAGACCATCTGGCTTTGGCATTGGCCTTCCTACTGGATAATATATCTTAAAAGCCATTACTGCCTTTTTGCCCTTTCAAAGACAAGATCTTCCCTCTTTCTGTCTGTCTGTGAAAAGAAACCAAGCAGAAATAGACACCCGATCGTGCTTCACAGCACCCATTTTGACCCCTCAGCGACCTCTGACAGAACATTAGGTCAAACGTCTGATGTGGATCATGAGGCCTAGAGGGCCATCTTTGTAGCTTTATACAACCTGTCAAAAGTTTAGGTCACTTGTCTGAAATGTTTTTTATGATCTTAAAAGTCAATCAGTTTCCTAAGCTTAATCTTAATTGTTTAAAAATTATTTTTGTAGACATTAATGTAACTTTGTCAACTTAAATTAATTTTTATCATTAGAAAACTACAACTTTATAAAAAAAGTTTTAGAAATGGATGACTTGGACTGAATAATGACAAAAAGCAGCTAATAAGAGCCCGGCATAGATGGGAACTCCCTTACAGTTTAAAATCATTGCATGCCTCATATAACATGGTAAAATGCCAAGAGAACATTTTTACAAATTCTAGGCAATGTGTAGCTACATTGCATATGATAGAATATAACATGGTTTGATTTATTTTGAGTTTTTTGTAGTCACAACAAAATTCCCATAACTACCTTTGTGTTATCTGATTTTTGAGTTTACTATTATTCAAAAATGGTAAAAAAAATATTATTAAAGAAAAGTTTAACTTTTGACTAGTAGTGTAAGTGTTGATTGTCTTTATAAGCAACATTGCAAACAAAACATCATTCTGAGAACACTGGCTTTCATTTGTTCTTGGCTATTTAACTTGTGACATCTTTATTACTATGAACTTTGATCCCGGGTACAGGCCTGCATATTGTGGTTATTCTGTTAACAGTCAGGCCTCTAAGAAGCGCCTTGGGTGTTGGTATTAGAAATAGCGTGTGTTTATGTGTGCTATGTTTGGGTAACGGTAAGAAGTGCAGTCATCTCCAGTTAGCCGGCCCTGCCCCTTTTTTGGCCTTATATTTCAGGAAACAGCATAATGGTAATAATGCTCCTTCAGTTATACTACAACTGATTGACATGTTGAGAACGTGTTCTGGTCAGTCTCATGAAAACATGGAGATCAAAGTGTTGGCCATTAAATCATCAACCATCATAAACCAAAAAATCATAAACCATTAATGATTTCCTTCCACTTAGTAAAACACCAGCAAGAGACTTTGGGTGTGAATACTGGTGGTGGAGCTAAACACTTATTTGACAAGATGCCATGTCTCATGACTGGCAGAATAAAAAGAGCTTTGTTTTAATGTTCCTCTTATTTTTTCCCTTACTAGCAGACACAAACAAAAAGTCATTCATAGTAGCAAATACATGTCTGGCACGCTTTCAGTAAATAGATCTTTGTCAACAAAAGTATAAGCTTTGACAAAATGCACTTGTGTCTTGCATTTACTTTTTTATTCTAGTTTTTTATCTTCCAAACAGCCTAAACATAAACATATCAGTGTTGGAAATAAGTGGCATTTTAAACATGTTTGAAACCTTTTGTTTTCATAACTAGCATTTAATGTATCCTAAATAGAACACAAATAATATATGTACACTTTGCATAATTTGACAATTTTATAAATCAGAAAGGACGCACAATAACAATATATGGATGTCTCTTTGATTATTAATTAGTTTGAGTAAAAATCAAACCCTGGGTAAAAACAGTCGCATGTAAGCATGATGTTTTGTGGAGTGGAAGAGATGAGTGGGGTTTACTGACTTTGAGGAAATGGGGGTGGCTGAGTGCAGCAGCAGGCAGGTTTTTGGGGGGTAATTAAAGTGTGTTTAAGCAGATTGAAAGAACAGTAATTATTGTGAAATGAGGGAGGGGAAGACACAGGCAATAAGCAGGCCTTTCTCTTACAGTCCTTCGGTATTGGCACAGCATGTTGGAAGAGCACTCAGTTTTGATGCATTTTTGAAAGAGTAAAATTCCAAGCATACTGTTGTTCTGAACAATTACACGAACTTGAGCAGAAAATGCTGTTATTGGTTACAATGAATATGTTTTTGGATGTGTTAAGAGACTCTCGCTCACCACAAACAAAAAGCAGTTGTTCCATTGAGTTAGGCCACGCTGACTGATTATTAGCAAAGACATTTTGCTGTTGTTGTGATGAAACATGCATAGCTTCACCCCCCAGCAGCTTTACTGATACCAATACAACTGTTACACTGACTATAAACTCCCTCACTCACCCTCCCTCATTTGCTTCCCTTCCCCCTAAAGCTAAGCACACACTACAGGGCAAAAATTTGTTGCTGTTCAAACATTTAAAGACTTTCAGTTTCTTATCTTTGCAGTTTACACAACTACTAGATAAAAGATACAATTACAAATACAAGATAATCATATTACAGGATAATACTATAGCTATGATATCAAAGTTCAGACTTGTGCATATAGCAACTTGTGCATTTGTCAGACAGATTTTAACAGTTTAACATGTATTGCATTTGTGACTATTTTCACTGTCACCAAACAACATGCAATACAGTCACATCTTGCATCTAGTTGCAAGTTGCATATTGCAGGCATATTCCTTAGTCATGTCTGACCAGTATCCAATCAAAACGGCAATAATAATGATTGTGTTCACACAGGTTTCACTGGACACACCACTCATCTGCCATTAGTCAACAAACAGATAGTGCCGCCCCAAATTAATGCAATCGATTGAGTCAGTGTTGCTGTGGTATTAACAATATACTTACAACATTTTCCGGGAAATCACCCTTTGTTTGTCTCTGTACATTAAGCTGGGATAAAAGAAAATATTTTATTTGGAAAACATTACACACTCATTTTTATAAAAATTAAAGTAATCATCTGCAGCATTTTCCTTAGTTGTCTTTTAAAGCGACAGTTTTTACAGTTAAAACACCATAGCTCCTTGTCCCAACATGCACATTTTGTTTCTGGTGCAGATTCTAAATGTGAGAGCCCAGAGGTGAGTCTGCCCCCTGCTGGTCGTTAAGCTGTGGCACATTTTATGGAATATCTCTAAGGTAAGTGTATCTGTCAATTTGTGATTTTTTTTATTCTGCTAAACCTACTTGTATAAAAACTCTTGCGAATCTCTTTAATACAGAGCAGTATAATAATAATAATAAAAGATATTGCCATAATCACATAATTCCTAGAGATAGCAGTGTTAAAGGGCACTTACATGTCATATTCATGTGTAGCACACACACAAGCTGACCAAGTATCTGTAATTATGATGTCATGTTCCTGCGTGTGCAGTCAAACTTTACTGTATTGGAATATGACATCTTTGTCTCCACAACACACCAGCAACCTTGGTGCCTATTCAGAGGAATTCTGGGTAAAAAGTGAGAAGGGATGATAAAAAAGAGTTTGTTTCATCACATGGAAATTACAAAACGAACTACACATTAATATTCCATCATGTTTCTCTGTAGGACATCATTGGTGGCTTCTTGCTATGGCACAATTACTATCATGCATACTTACAATTAGTAGTTTTTCAAAATGGGACAAAGGGGCAATTATTTTTTCTGTGATTAAATGTTCACCTGATTGGCAAAGAAATGGACAAAAAGTCTTTGGACTTACATTAAAAGGGGGTCCTGATCCTTATCCAGGGACCAAAATAATAAAGACTTAGGGATCAGCTCTTTTGCCAGTAAGTAACCAGCAACTGCCAAGAACATCTTAGCAACCACATTGCAATGGCGTTGATGTTTTGTATACATCACAAACATCGTTTTTTGATGGTTCTTTTGTGATGGTGTTTATAATAATGTAAATTAATGTAATCTTGAAGCTCAAAGATGTTTCCAGGCTAGTTCAGACCTCGCTGGACTCAAAATGGGAATTTTACACCCCAACTTCAGATGCTGAGCCAGCGCCTGTGTTTTTTTATTTCCTAAATGTATTGCATTACAAAACCTTTATATCCCTCTATTTTCTTCTCCCCAGACAGGTGAGAGATGCGTAGGAAGCGTAGGCAGAAAAGCGACGGGCTACATGAGGTAGACAATGAGACAGCGAGGGGAGGAAAGACGTGGGACCAGATGAAGCTCTCACAGGCATGTTTTTTAATGGACCTTAATGATGGGTTCAACTAAATCACAGACAGGTGACTCACTGTAGAGACAGAGAGAAAAAAGAGGGAGGAGATAGATGAAAGGCTGAAATGACTCACTTAGCATGACTGAGTAAGAATTTGCTCTTTGTTTTTAATTTCTGGTCATGAACACAGATAGATGTGATTAGAAAGTTGTCATTTAAACAAACTGAAAACCAAAAAAATAAAAATCAAATCAAAAAGGGCAAGATATGTTTTGATCTTTCTACAACACATATACTAAAACCGGCCCCAAATTCACACCATTGGCTTAGTCAATTTTTCTATGCCACAATGTTTTTATAATACAACGAGCTACACCTTTTAAGAAAATCAAAATACAAATAGTTTACTTATAGCGCAGTTGTTTCTGGGATAATTGGATCAAAATGTGAGTTTTGATGCGTGTCTGTTAGCTTTGAAGCTACTGGCTTTTTAAATAAAAGATGAGGCCTTTAAGTTCCCATATGTTTATTGTTGTGTGATGAACTGTTGATCTGACCTCTTAGTGCTTGGCCTTTGACCTTTGTCTTGGGATCTGGCTTTTAAAATGAAGATAATTTACACCAAGTGCTCCCCACTGCATCAGAGTGTTTTACATTATCTTAGCATGCTACATTTCTAATTTTCTGTTTCTGACCATTAGCTTCCCGAGGTTCTCTTAATTCCGTAATGTTTTCTGATAAGCAGATGTTTGCTTTGTTTGTTTCTGTATAGAATAGCATTAGAGGAATTTACGAGAAAACAAAGGCTGCCTTATAACCACACAACAGTTTAGCGAGCTATTAAGGCATCTGTTTTCATCATTAAACTTAACATAATTACAAGGGACATGACAAAGTTATGAATTAAGTTTGCTGGCCCTGATCCATTTGGCTCATGAGAAGTCGAGTTTGTGCCTGTTGTGCTTAAAGCTATGTCAATGAAACTGGGTCACGCTACTGTTGACCGCAGCCCTATGTCAGCCAAAGTTGCCAGGATGAGGTCAGTCTATACAGATGAAAGACATTTCCTGGCTGTTTTGTGTGCAGTGCATCCTGGGAAAAAGAGGTGAGGCATGGAGTCCTTTTGTAAGGATGTGCCTGAGGAACCTCCAGCTTTATTTTCTCAGAGGACAGGAGAGTCTCGTTTCCTTGGCTTCCTGGTTGTCTGTCTAAGTGAGAATGCTGAAACATACTTCCTTATTTTCATTAAAAACACTTATTCCCAATGGCAACACACATAATCCTGCTTACAAAGCTACCTCTACCCAGTTCTATATTCCTGTACTAAAAATAGAGAGATTTTGTGTAGGCATGAATATGTGTGACAGAGAGAGAAAGAATGTGGGGTATGTAAGTCAATGTTAACCTATCCTGATCAACTCTTTACAACTCTTAAACAGAAGCTGAAAAGAAAAGATTATAGACATTTGAGATGTTCTAGGCTGGAGTGTGTTCTGGTGTTTTTGCATGTATGTATTAGTTTGTTAGATCTTCCTGCACAGAGATATCATTTAACCTATATGCTGTCATTCAAGCAATTTACTGACCACTTGTGTTTTGTAAAGAGACCCGGAGAAAAGAAAGCAATTCTAGGTTTATTATTTTACATTTACCAGATTCATTTGTACATTTAGCAGTTTATTTAAAAAGAAGCTTGATGGAACTAATTTAAAATCTATTTAAAATCTATTTAATTTAAAATTTAAAATCTTAATCTATTTAAAAGACTATGAAGAGATTGATTAAGGTTTGGCTGTTCTAACTTGATAGCCATTCAAAGTGTCCATGTATTGTGGATACATTTTTAATATGTTTAATATTTATTTTTATTTGTTTATTTTTATACATATTGCATTGTAGTATTTTTATGTCAGTGAACAGTTTGTTTCAAGGGCTTTCAATGACATGAAACTGACTGAATTGATATTTTCTCTGTCTGCTTTCACATTGCAGCTCAAGACAGTAGCTGGTGAGGAGTTTGGGACTGAGCAGGTTCTTGTGGTGCCATTAGCCAATCAGCATTAACATGACTTAATTTCCCTGTGGTTCCAGAGTAAGTGGTCACATGGCATTTACAGCTCAGGTGATTGGCTTAAAAATAACTGAGTGCTCATGAGCAAAGATGGCAGATTTGAGCAATAAGAACTATTGTTAACATATACTTAACATAATGTTAATATACAGACATGTTACCATATAGATTATAAGTCGGTTATAGACCTACTTAAATACAACCCCCATTGCAAGAAGCCCCTTGCTGTGTTTGCCATAGCGATAGGGTTTACAGGGGGAGGAATGTGGGGGGTTATACCCCATGCTTGACTTTACTTCTGTGCAAGGATCCTCACAAACACTTTTCCATCACTCACTAACTTTCCTAAAGCACAGCACTGGTGTCAGTTTCATCTGTTAACTCTTGCTGGTCCTGTTTTTTTGGATCATCCGCCTGAATCTGGGCTGGTAACGGCATAAAAATTCCTCAATGAAGTTTGACTTCTGCTGAACAGCAGCTCCCTCAGGCTGTCTTTAGATGTTCTGTTGTTTTTATGTGCATGTTGCAGGGCCCTTCATCAGTGTTTGTGTGTGTGTGTGTGGTTGTTTCTTTTGAAGTTTTTTTTTGAGTTACTGTACTGTGGCAGAGGGGCATGATGTGGTTGCCAAGCAACAACTAAGTTTTGCCTTTCTGTATTGCTGAATGAAGCAAAAGAAGGACGCTGAACTTGTGAGTGTCTGTGATGGGGCAGGAATTGATCTGCTTATTTAATATTTAAAAAATATTAGAATAGGCTCCTATTTCGTATTATAAAAATAATTTCATTTTACATTTTGCATGAAACTAGTGTATCTTTACCTGCATTTCACCTACAAAGAAACAAATCCTGTATCCTGTAGCAAACTATTTTCCTGTAGCTCAGTTGATAAATCATTGCTTTAGCAATGCAAAGGTTGTGGATTTGATTCCCAGGAAGCACATGCACTGATAAAATGTATAACTTAAATGTACTGTGTACTAAAAGTTACTTTGGATTAAAGTGTCTGTCAAATGTGTAAATGAAAATTCAAACACAGGAGTTACATTAAAATAATTAAAAGTTCCAACCATTTTATAAAATAATTTCTGTAGTTCTATTGTAAGTACCATACTATAACAACAACTTCTGCTTTAAAAAAAACTGTAGCCATAATTATTGCTTTAAAAAAGAGGGATAAGTCAAAGTAATTGTCTGTGGTAATCACCATTCCCCAAATGCTTTCCCTTAACTTGTTTTGAACCTGTGACATTCCTTTTAATTCTTGAATTGGTGATGAGGTCTTAACTGAGGTATCCCAATGGAATGTTATCCAGTTGCTATTAAGCACACGTTCCTCAACAAAACTTCTGTTTCATCTGTCAGTCAACACTGCCACCCACCACCCAGATGTCAGAGGTGAAAGCCCAGTGTTCATCAGCAGAGCAGCTCAAACAGCCCCATGGACATGGCGTGGGATGTGACTATAGTTTCTGTCTATACTATGCACACAGCCTTAATACCAAACTCATGTATCCCTGCAACAGTTTCCATAGAAACCATTTCTGCTGCCTTTTCCTCCACAAGGTCTTTCTGGTAGAGTTCAGCAAAGAGGTAAAAAGGTCATGACCTCTTTGAACAGTCTTTGTAACTCAATACATCTGTGCATTGTCATTACACCTTGTTGAGTAAGGGATAATATTGCCCTGGGAAACACACATTTGACTGTCCAGGTCACACCTGTGCAAAAATGCTGTTTGAAGAGGTTTGTGTGGTCGGCTTGTGATATCAGACAGAAAAGGTTTATGATGAGAACGTTTTCTGTTTTTATCTTCCAGAACTCTCTCCAGAACACCTGCCACCATCATCAGACAGGAAAGCATTTAGTAGCAGCGTTGCGCCGTCCCTCAAAGGGACTTATGGGATGGGCTGACAGGTCATGCTCCGAGGCAGTTTCATTTAACTGCCATTTGTCAATTAACAATGGAGCCGCCATGTAATTAGTCCTGAGAAAGATGGTGTCTGGATGGACTAATTGCAATTACAGAATCAGACAGGAACTCCCAAAGGAAAGACAGAGACGCTCTCAACACTATCATTTTATTTGACAGACAGATAAGAAGATTGGAATGCAGAAATGGCCGCCCACGGCAGAGTTAAAAGGAAGTTGAAGTCAGTGAACCAGTGAGAGGCTGCCCCACATTAATGCTGTGAGCTCCACTGGGAGAAGTTTGACATGTACTGCCATCCTCAAATAAAGTGTGACTTCCTGTCACTAAATCAGATCTGTCTTCCTGTGTGCTATCTCACTGCGCCTCACCATTTCTCTTACTCTTTCTTACCCTGGGTCTCAGTCACTGATTGTGAATCTGTGTTTTTACTCATTATTGATTCAAGTGATTCATTATTATTTAGAAATCACCAAGCACAATGGTGCATTGATTTTGGCATTTGAATTGTGAACTAAGTAACTAAGTGAACCAACAATCAGTAATTGTTATTTTAGAAAAACAAAAAAATTGTGCAAAAAGCCCTGATATGGAAATGGTTTGGTCTTGTATTATGCACAAGTGCTCACGTATAGAATGTTTTGCATTTATCAACATTAGAATGAGGCTAGAGACAGATATACACACACATCAGTCCCTCTAAAATTTGAAAGAATCTTTTTTGTGTACATAAGCACCATTTCTTTACATCCTTATGTTTCGCTCGACTGTCATTGTGTCGTATTCCTTCACAGTAAAGGGAGCCGTCTGATCTTCTGGATGCTCTGATGCCATAAACATCTCAAATAATATAATGCCAGTCACTGTCAAACGTATAATGTAAGGCTGATGAAACCATGAGGCAAAAGAATAAAAAAGGATAGAAAATATATGTACCTTTGATGGTAATAGAAATAAGGAGAGTCAGAGCGGCGCGGGGATGATGACACGGGGGTGTAACTTTGGGAGGACAGGGAGATCTGACTTCTCTGTGGTGGGATTTTATAGAAATTGTTATGTTTGTTATAGCTTTGTTTGACAACTTTGAACATAAATGAGATACAAGAAAGAGACACTTTGGAAATATTTCACTTGGAAGTGATGCTCTGACAGTGATTAACTTTTTTCTTTCAGCTTGTGGACCACTTGATTATTGAAGATCAGTTATCATTTAAAACGGAGTGTTATGTTTTTAGACTGGTCTATAATAACTATATTATACTATATTTATGCATTTACTGTATTATATTTATGTATTTACATATCATTATAAGACTTGCATTGCAAAGCTATTCAATTAAATTGTATTTCTGTATAAGGGCATGTACTTGTACATTATAATTTAAGATAAAAAAGTAATTATGTGGGTGGAACATTTTAAGCTGAATCTTAGCTTTTTTAGCTTTGTTAAAAGTTTGTTTTATAAAACTTAACAATGTATTTTTGTTTAATGCATATTTGCTTTTTTCCAAAGTTCAGAACAATAATTCGTAGATCCCCTTTTTTAATTCCTCTACATTTATTTAAAAATTGATTTCCTACATTAATCTTAATGAAACTGTCTTACTAGACTGTATACTAACACATTGGTATGTTCTACTTGGCATGGACTGTATACAGTGACCCTCATGTGTTACCTCACACTGACTCAACCTACAGTACAGAAGTGCTATATCAATTACCAGTCAAGACAACCCATTGTGTCTTACTAAAGACCTTCTGACAGCTACTGTATAGCTTATACACAGAAATACTGGAGTCATTCTCTGTCAGCTGCTGTAAGACTTCACATTATCTGTTCAATGTGACATGGCACATAGATTTTAGCAGACAGTCTGTTCTTATTTTCCCTGCCTGACTTCAACTGCAGACTTTTCCACACGGTCTTTTGAACCCCTCCATCTGTCTTTTATTTCTATTATTTAGTACTGCTGTAAAATCAGGACCATAGAAACAGTCAAAGATGTGGACTGGTGGGCAGCATATGTGCTCTGTATTGGAACTTGTACACAGGCATTTGACTCCAGCTTGGGTCGTTTCTCACTGTATTCTATTAATCGATCTTCAGCTACAGTTGCACTGTGCTTTAAGTTACTAATGAAGTCATCATACTATATCTATAGCTGTTGTATTAGCGCCCCCTTCATATGGTATATGATATTGCGACCATATAGAACAATTGTTAATCAGTAATGTGTTCATTCATTCTGTTATTTTATGTGTTCGGTAATAGCTGATCACCGGCTGTCGCTGAACAGAAAGAAGTTTGGTGAGTTTGTTAAAAGTTTTGTCTGTTTGACCTTGAGCTGTTTCACTGAAAAGACTGAGTTAAACTTCCCCACCACAGGCTACTAAACGGTCTTTTGATTAAATCAAATTTGGGATACCAGGGATGAATATTAAACTTGTTATCTTATCATAAACAATGGGAATTGTGGATCTCTATATTTTAACAGAAAATAGCTTTATCATGTAGCGCAGCTACATTCAGCGCTTATTAAAGCAAAATTATGATGTTCAATATGAGGCTTTTCCTGTTACAGTCTACCCCAACACCCACTGTAGGTAATAAAATCTGTAACAATGAGAAAAGCCCAAAATGAGCTACATTATAAGGTTTGCGCTGTAAAACCTTCAACCTCAATAAAAAGATGTTCTTGGGTCTGCAGGCGAAGACAAAATATGTTTTTCTTCTTTATAGGCATGCGTCAGCAAAATCCAGCATCCACACACACACACACATACACAAATATGCTCTCTGTCTTTGTATTACTCTGTGCCTCATAAAAACAGGACTTCAGAACACCCTTCCTTTTAAAATTACAAAAATAACTCCCTAGTGAGGTGCAATGGAATTAGACTAATACATCATAATAGATAGCACAAGATTAGCAGAGCTGGCTGTTAATGAATGCCTTTATTTGGCTGTGCTCTCCAGAGAGCTTGAATTTGCAAGTGGAGTTAATACACACACTTCCAAGGCTTGAGGGATTTAAGATTATGAGAGCGAGTGAGGGAGAGAGAGAGAGAAGATGCAGACTTCAGAGTCAAACAAGAATAAAAGCAATGAACAGCAATTTCTGCCTCTGGGGAGTAAATAGTGTTCATTGAAAAATGGAAAATAATTCATTCATATTCCACTTGCCTCTAGTCTCTACTCTGGTACAGTAATATTAATATAAGCCTAGTTATTTAAAATGCCATTAAATTTAAATTCTAACTCTTACATAATTGCATTACAAATAAATAACATTCAAGAATTACAAGGTCATGAAGTTACATTTCCCCATTAAAACTGATACATAAATGTTTACTGTGAATACAATGCATTGCATTTGCGTTCATCCTTGTACATTTGCTTTATTAGACATTATGTAACTTCCAGTATTGCTATTACATCCATTGTTCTATTCTACAGATGATTTGACAATCTCCTGGTATACATAAGGAAGGAATGAAATTGTGTTGAACTGAAACGATCCGTTAAATAGGATGACAAACCCTATTATTATATTTTCCTTTTATGATACTGTGGAGGATTTATTGAAGAGGCATTTTTGTGATTTTGTGTTTGGTTTACAGTCAGGAGCAAGACACAAGATTTGAGAGCTTGGTTATGATGTTATTTTACATTAAACTTTAATCAAAGGCTCGTGCTCCTGACATTTCTCGCCCCCTGTTGACTGTTATTTATTACTGTCACGCCATATTGTATTTGTATAGTGTGCAGAATAAAAAATCGAACTTATATATGTAACTCATATCCATCAACTGTAAATCTCAAATATCCATTAGAACCATCCTAGCAATATTTATCTGTCTATAATATTCAGTATAACAACACATACTCTATGTACTCAGTAATTAAAACAGAGTATGAATTACATAGTTAAACAATGCCGGTGTTAAAAATGTAAAATAATTGTGACATTTATAAGAGTCTCATTTTACAGCACATTTCCCTCTTTAATTCTCTTTGTCATGCCCTGCAGGGGTGGAATGTTTTTTGTCCTTTCTTAAGCCTGTTTTAAAAAGCTTCCAACCTTGTGGCAGCTTTTTAACGATCTATGCTCTCCATCGCAAAACGTTTCTCTAATAGACCCTCTTTGTATATGTGTGTGTGTGTGTGTGTCGAGGCAAAGCAGGAGTGATGGTGAAAATAAAGTGATGTGCCGATGGAGTTTCAAACCACTGAGTGAACAGTATATAGAAACCTTGTGGGTCCAGCTTTACTGAGAGCCTTCATAACCGAGACCACTGCTGGGCTGCTGCACCTCATCAACTAACAGCCTAAAGTGAATTGACTGCATAAACAACACTGACCTCCAGGACCTCCAAACCCACACTGTGTGACATTATGGAACCAGTGTCTTGGAGGAGCACTCTCAGACCTCTCAGAAGACAGTGAATGACAGTATAAAGTATAAAGATCAGTATAAAGATCTCTGAGGTTCTTACGTCAGCAATACTACGTGAATTTAAAATTCACAAATCCACAAACTGCCCAATCTTCCCACCTATTCCTTTATGTTTTGACCCACATGGAGGAGTGTGCCTAAAAATAAACACCTTTGATGCACTTTTAGTCAGTTACAGAACTGTTTTTATAACAACCGTAAGAGGTCTGTTTGAGGTGAAGGAGTTGTGAAGGTCTGGCTACTTTTAGTATTGGATGACAGAAAGGGACTGGTTTGATTTGTGCGATTTGAATGCCAATCCAGGCTTGATTTCCAAGTGGAAGCTTCTTAGAACTTATCGAGAAAAACAAACATTAGCCCAAACATATTATTGTACAATAAGAACTATGATGTAACTCATATGATTTGGTTCTCAAACTCAGATTGTTATAATGTCTTATACTGTAAGAGACACTAGCATAGATTTTCAGAGAAGAAAATCTCTGTTTCTGCTCTCCATTTAATTTAATTGCTTCCAAAGAAACTTTGGCTTCCACATGTGCATTATGATCTTTAATACAAAATGCAGTCAGGATCGTTAGCATCATTAGCATCCAAGGACGATAATCTGTCAGAATGAGTAAGAGAACTTGATTTGCTTTGCAGCAGCTGCAATAATTTGCTGTAATCCCTGATTTCTGATGGGGTTTTAAAGCAGACAAAAAGCCTGTCAAAATGCCTGATCCTTAAACTTATTTGCATCTACTCAAACAGACGTTCAGCCCACGCTCAATTTAACCACAAGGTACATGATAAACACTCTCAGGAGAAACGCAGTGTCAGTCCCTTTTGCATGCTGCTCAATGACTCATCATCATTGCTCCAAGATGCTGTTGCCAACTTTTTTAATGCAATAAACTACATCTGTTAGAGCCAGAATGGTAGAGCTGCATTTGAAGGATGCTGAAGCCGTACCAAGACAAAAAAATAAGGCCAAGAAGAGAAATACATTTTAAGTGGTGTTAAGGATGACAGGAATGAATGTGGGGGTGAATGTGTGGGTGCATATATACATGCTCTCCAAACACTACAAACACATATAGATTTGCATATGATTTGACAAGCAAGTACCTTATAAACACTCCCAGAAGAAACTAGTTTTCCTAATGATTCACCATTATTGCTGCAAAAATGCTGTTGTCAGTAATGTACAAAACTAATGTAATGTTAAACTATTAAAACTATTAAATATTGCTGGAAATGGCAAAGTTCCCTTAATACAGAATGCTTGAATATTACCAGTCTATACCAAAATCTACCAACTATATAATTATATATAAAATGACTTTAACAGAACATGATAAAATATTTTTCTTTCCTTGCTTTCATCTCTGTTCAATATTAATTTTGAGAAATTGGTCGTCATTGTTTACTATTTCAGCTTGAGTATGATGAGTATGAATTGATGAATTGAGTTGATCAGTATGAATATTTAACCCAACACAGCACCTTTTATTAATCATTAATAGTTATGACTTGCAAAGTTTTTTTCTCCCCTTTTTGGCTTGGTGTCAATAACTTTAAATAATAAAACTTTTTTGGACCCGAATGGACAATTTAACACTTAATGTCAATTTGGAAGACATTTTTAAACAAAGTTTATTAAAGCTGTCATGTATGGTTTAATATTTAGACAAACAGGAAAAATCTGTTTGCAGACCAGCTTGAGGTCAGTGTACATGTGTATGCTGTGAAATTTTGTTTTCATTGCTTATGTTTTATTTATATACATTTTATTGTTTACTTTTTAGTATATACTTCACTACTAAGGTACCTTTTCTCGAAACAGATAAATATGTAAAGACACACAAGTTAGAGAAACCAATTAATCTGGTCATAAAAATGGCAAGTTGTCAAAGACAAGTTGTAAAATGTATACAATTTAAACCATTTAAATTCTAAATATAAATTTCCAAAACATCGTGAGCAGAGTGATGCTTTGCTGCCCTCTTGGTGTGTGGATCGTAGCTTCCAGGCACACGGTTATGTTATTAGGTTGAAAAGTAAGCGGACAAAAAAATATTATAGAAACCGTCAATGCTGGCTCAAGCTCTGATTTAATCTTAAAGAGTGTGCAAAAACTTCACTCTCCTTACTATTGAATTACACTATTACACTACTACTCTGAGTATTGTTGTGTCGTTTATTGTGAATTGCTTGTGATTTTACTCAATCGTAAGAGGTTGCTCGGTTCCTCTACATGCCACAATTTGGTCTTGACCCAGTGGTAAATGTGGTTAAATGGGTCACGTGACAACACGACAGCAATGTCAAACCATCATTCAGCAACAGTGATTTAAGGCTTGAGCAAACATGGCAAATATTTAGTGCCATCTGGTGGTACAACTGTGCACGTACTTTGTACACTATGTCGTAAAGAAAAGTGAACATTTGAAGCGACAAAGTGACATTTCTTAATAACGTTGTTAATATTCAGCCTTATTTTGTAGTTATGACAGATAATATGCAATTTATCGCACAAATGAAAAGACAATCGTGTTATAGCTATACGTATAAACAAAAGAATGATTTAGTTTTTGTACCCATTGCTAATACTCATAAAGACCACAAGATGGGGCTAAATATCCACTGTTATTCATCCTTTCTGTTTGTTAAATTGAAAACTATAGATATAAACTGAATTTTTAAATAAATATTAAATAAGAAAACTAAATTTAGTTTATTAAGTTTTTCTGTTGTCCTCCCCAAATGAAACGTCTCTCTCAAAGTTTACTAACAGAGTCCCAGTGGAACCCGCAGCCGAGTAAGTGCACATGACGTCACTTGAACTTGGGACCTCTTGCCCTCCCCGCCAAACATTCACATACTGCGTACTACAGTGTCAAGATTATAGCACGCTCGCGACTGAAACAAACCATAATCGCTTAACCATGAGAATTCGGCTACTTTCTGAAGTTTAGATAACTTTTATTTCCTTATCGATTGCTCGGAAGAAAGAAAAAAACAAACGACGGCTATAGTGGGATTTTAATTCACACGGACGGGAAAATAGGAGCAGACAGCAGGATTATTTACTTAAAGATTCTTCACACAGGTATGCAGCTTTTCTTTAAACTGAGTTCGCAGTTTGTTATTGTTTGTTACATGTTACAGCGCGCGCGACAAAGCTTATGTAGAGGTTATGGAGGAACCCCGTTTTACTTTTTTACCAATTAAAATATAATTAACAGAACTAAAGAATACGCACAATACCTGCACAATTCACTCAGGGATGTTGACACTTTTCATTTTTAATAGAAACGTTCTACAGAAATTATTATTTAGTTTATTTGTATCATGTCGTGAGTTTTGTAGAGTTTAGGTAAGACTTATAGAAAGTTAAAACCTGTTGACGGTTGAACATTCTTAATAAGTGATTGATAGCTATTCTCAGGACACAGTTTAACTTCCGCTTCATGTATTACCTATCTGTTTCAGTTTAGACACGCTTCAGAATGATTTCAGACTGATATGAGTGGACTCGGTATGGATCTCGGCAACGAAGTAGATTTCTCCAGTAACAACATTAATCCTCTCTGGAAAAGACGAAGCGAAAATGACTTGAAGCCCAAGCCCAGACCTCTGAGTTACCAAATAGACGGAGTTCTCATGACAGACTTTCCTGTGGATGATAAATGCACCATCACCCTCACTCAGCCTGCTGAGAAGATCAGCACCCCTGCCTCCAACACTGTGGTCCTAAAACACACTCTGAACAAACCAACAAAGAAGAACAGGGTGGTGAGGAGCATCAGTATTGGATATTTGTCTAATGGACGTTTCTCACTTTCTAAGTTCACTAAGTCAGTGGATGAGAAAAATTCAGATGTTACTAGCACTCCTAAAACACCAGTTAAGAATGGCAATGGCCTTAGTGAGTGGCATGATAAGAATATAAGGGGGCCTCTTAAGCGTCTTTCAAATCAGTTGAACCTCACTTCTCAAAAGGATCAGATTATTTTTGGGGATGCATCTCCAACATCAGCCACAATTTCAACAAAACAAAGTTTATCACCTCAGAACTCCACGCATCAACATTTATCATCTCCCCAGTCCGAGGATGTCCGTGGGTCACCCCTTGGCTTCCGCAGCTCCCCATCCCACAGTTCCTCCTCCAACCTTAGCATCCCCTCAGACCCCCCAACACCCCGAAGCCCATCACCAGCAGAGAGGTCTGGGGGAGTCTTTTTGCAGCGCCAAGGTTCAGGATCATCTCAGGGTTCTGAAGGCAAGCAGCCCACTCCCTCAGTCATTCTGAGCACCCACAGTCCTGCAGCACACAAGATGGGCACCCAGCAGATCATACCTCGGGGTTTAGTCTGTGATACACGCTACAACAAGCAATCCCAGAACCGGCCAGAGCGCAAAGGGGGGTTTTTGGACACTGGTAAGAATTCTTTTCGACCCCAAAGTATGTTCGAGACTGGGTCTTCATTTTCCACCAGCAAGGAGGATGAGCTGGATGGAGAGGAGAACCAAGGGTTGCTTGCAAGAGGCCTGCGCTCCAAATCTTATCGACGGGCAGTTGTCGGTGGGGTTGATATGGACATACCATTTTCAGACCCAAATACCAAACGACTGTCCCAGCCTGTGCTTAAAGGAGTTGCTGAGGACAAGGAGAGACCATCTAGCCCGG
The DNA here is from genome assembly GCA_036877575.1 of Botia almorhae. NCBI lineage: Eukaryota > Metazoa > Chordata > Actinopteri > Cypriniformes > Botiidae > Botia > Botia almorhae. The sequence goes on from JAZGTJ010000257.1 coordinate 77,490, forward strand.
GACAGACCAAGAGCAAGGTGAAAACCAAATATTCTAACTAGTGTCCTGCAGATGATTATGCAGTTTGACAAACATTCTACACCTATACCAAAAGTAATTGTACTTCCTCAGAGACATGTATAATATATAGGGAATGGCAAAACCTATTTATTGCTTGTGTTGTCTAACATGACAATGAAAAGTAGGGAGCTTTGTCCTCCGACATATTTTTAGACTGAGTTGTATTTATGTATGTAACCATTCCAAAATATTACTGCCCTTAAATGAAACAAGTCAGGCCCACCATCAAGGCACAAAGGTCACTTAGGATCAAAGTGGCCAAAGGTTGCACGCACGTGACAAAAGGCTCCCATTACTTAAGTCAATCCTTCAGAATCTGACAGGTCACTGTGAACAGTCACAACACAGTTTGTTAGTGTACCTAACAAGTCAATAAAGCCAAAGTCCTTTATGAAGAAAGATGGGAAAGACTAACAGCAGGTTTCTTGAGATGCTGTTGTGTTGTAGACCAACACAAGACAAAGTTCCCATGAGAATTCTGTCAGTTTGTATATCACTTACGGCTTGTGTATTACTTTTTCTCTTATAATAGTTGTGAAACTTTATATTGCATTTTGCTACCAATAAAAGTGTAGTACTCCAAGCTTGTTTTAAAGAATTTCACCATGTTTAAATTAAAATCACAGAATTCCGCTGATTTCTCGTCTCAGTCTGTGCAGAAAACATGAACAGATTATGCATTGCTGTTTACTGGAGAATCAATGGACCAAAATTACCATACTAATAAAAAATATGAAACCAGCTCTGTTTTCAAATAGTGGCCTGTGATTCCTAAGAAATCCCATTTGTACCACCCAACTAATCAATCACTTGTGCTTCCTGCAGAGTGTGGAAAGGAAGAAAGGCCTACCAACCCAGCGGACATTTGACAGTGAGGGTAAGCAGCGGTCAGCCGGCAGACCTTTCTATGTGGTGTTTATGCAGAGCATGCTCAAATAAGACTATAGGTGAAGATTCTCCATCTATGTGTGCTCTTCGCTTCCTTTGTAAAACATGGTGAAATATTTTGATATTTGAAGGGTGGTATGTTTACTACTGGATTTTAAATAACAGTCAGGTAATCAGTCTGTATTAGTTTTGGTGAAGTTACTTTTAAACTAGTTTGCCAGAGGACAAACTTAAATGGACTAGCACAAGTGAATTAAAAAGTAGTGATAAACAACACCATTTAAGTATTTGTTTTGCCATAAAGTAATGATTCATGATTAATCATTTTGATGAGTAATATTAATTGAGGTAATTGAAATGAACAAAATACATTTTAGCTGCATTACATAATTTTTAGCGTCATTCATTGTTTTAGCGTTATCACATGTAGTTTAGACTTGCCACCTGGGTGATGATTTCCTAAAGATTTCTACAAAGTTTCTGTGTTTTGGTGTTTCAGAGGATGAAGTTCTTTACCAGAACTACCAAGAGAAAGCCTTACACAATGATTCAGATGAGGACGCAGAACCCAAAGAACCCCAGCCAGATAAGGGCATTGTGGTCCAGTACAGACCCATCCGGACCTCTTGGAGTCAGCTCAGTGTGGTGAGGAATTCTAGGGACAGAAATACACATAAGGGCAGGCTTTTAAGATGTTTTAGTTTTGATGGACACCTACAGTTGTTCATTAGACACAACTGGTTATTTGTTTCTGAACTTTAACACAAACACTGGCAGCATTCGGAATGCTGGTACAAGAATGTCGTCCAACCCTGTTGTGCTGGATGTCCCAGCTTGTTTTACAGAGATGAAGAGAGAGTGAGAGAGAGCTAGCGAGCAGGTGGTTTTTATCCAAACGTGGGAGGGAAGGAGAATGAGAGTGGGCCAGGATAAGCTAGGCCACTGGGAAATGGTCAGGCAGGGCGCCAGGCAGAGAATTTTCCCAATGGAAAAATGAAAAAAATGCAGATAAAGCAGCATGCTGACTCCTGTTTTAAAATTACGTAACTGAGTTTGAGAGGCTATAATGCTATTTTCCCCTTATGCATTTGATTAATCTGTTTTTATTTACTAGATAACTGGGAGTCTTTAGGCAGGAATGCTCTGATGCAGCTAAGACTGAAAGAGAAGCAAACTATATTACTCTGGATCCACATGAGCAAATAACCAGCAGCAGAAGAGGGAGGGATGCTAAAGAGAGAGAAAGAGAAATCAGGATGGGGGAGGCATAACTGAGAAAAGAAAACATCTTGGCAAATGATCAGAGAAGCTAAAAGAAAGGGACTTTAAACTTGAGGCTGTACGAAAGGAGGAAGGGAATAAATTTAAGTAACCTTGAAAAGGGCAGAGAAGATGGGCTTATAGAGGTTTTCTGGTTATGTCATGTTCTGTATGATTTAGTGGAGGATCAGGGCTTTAAAGCAGAACAGTGCATGTGCGATCACCAGTAAAAATGCAGGAATCTGTATTACTCATACTTAGGGATTTTAAACAAATTAATTCTAACTATTAAAATTTAGCATAAATTGTCAGGCATTGTTTGTGGTGTGGATATGAATAATATCATAAATCATACTCCTGTTTTTCTAAGACATCCAATTAACATTAAAGGAGAGACCAAAGCCATATCTAGGGATATCATAGACTCTTGTGGTGTAAGCAACACCCCAGCAATCACCCAGAACATTGAAATGCAATCATATAGAAATGCACTAACAACCTCAACATTCTAGCACCATGACGACACCATTGGCAGGCACTCCTCAAATCTATATCAGAACATTAAAAAAGATCTAGCAACATTTAATATTCTTGCATACCAGAATTGATACATATAGTTTCAGCTGTTGGAAAATGGGGGTTTGGGATTACGAAATGACAAAACATTAGAGGTGTTGAATCCTCAGGGCAACTTGGCTGGATTTCATTTGTAATGCACTGATGTTAATGATAACCAGACCATTTGATCATAAATGATGTAATAGTCATGAGATTCTTCGTCACTCTCTGTCAGACATATTCCATGAAACACATACATTCATAAAACTCATGACAGGTGCTGGGGTTTTTATTGCAGTTTGACATGTCTTCTTGGAAGCTTTTCGATTCTCTCCAGCAAAATTGTGCAAGGTGTTTTGGAAAATTATGTTTGCACAAGATACGTCACATCATCTTATTAGCACTTCTGGCACCTTTTTGGTCTGAAGGTGTCTTGTCTGGGTAGGGTTGTTATTAGGCTTCTCCTAGATACCCAGATTACTCTGTGTCCTTGCTGTTTTCAAACTCAAAATTCCTTTTCGTAATCTAGAGTAGAGTTGATGAAGAAGCTGTTTTCTTAATTTTTCTTGCAGACTTGGACTCTGGATGGGCTTTGGTGATTTAAGCCAGTTGCAGGACCTTAATTCCAGCCTGATTTCCTCTGTTAGCATAAATTTGATTCCAGCTATGGGTGTGTTCTTCGTGAAAGGACACGAGAAGGTTTTGCTTGAGTGTAGATTTACTTTTCCTTGGCCCGTACGTTACTGTGCCTTTACTTTCTTGTTTTTCTGACCTGGGTAAGAATTATTAGAATGTGCCCCAGGTGTCTGCGGTCTCACTGGAGAAAACGCGATAAGGTCAATTGATTTTACTCAAATTGACAAACGCAAGCTGCATGTACGGTTGCTAAGATTTGTTTAGTTAGCGTCACACCCTCATACTACACTAACACACACATCCACATAAGACCACATATGTGTTTATTAAGAAGTATTGCACTCATACCAAAGATATTTTTAAAAACCACACAATGTCTTATCAAGGAGTTGTGCACACTCTTATATACATTTCATATTAATCACTCTCTAAATGAGTCAGTTTTGGAAAGTTTGTCATTAAAATACTGGTATAACTGGTGTTTGTTATAGGCACATCAAGCTTTTGGTGTGGACACCTAATCTATTTGACATCAGAGTTTGGTATGTTTGGTTGGTGTGATGGAGTGTTCACTTCTCACACACGCAAACACAGTGCAAATCAGCAGAACCACCTAGCTGTGTATACACATGCACATTTGATCAAAGTATGTCCTGCTGTTTTATGTTTCATATTTTATTCCTAATCAGTGGGATGCTAATTCCTGACTCGTCTTTTCTCTTTTCCAGGTTAAGAAAAGTGGAATGTGTGAGACGTTAAGTCAAGAAGATCGTAAAAGGCAAGAGGTACACATGTCAGCCCTGTTTACTTTTTAACCTGTCTTTCTATTTCTCTCCTTTTTTATCAGGAATATCAATCTCATTAGTGTATTTAAAGAGAGGGATTTGTAAAAATTGGACACATACACACATTTACATATACATATATATATATATATATATATACATATACATATACATATACATACAAATACACATATACGTATATATGTAAAATGCACTACAATAGACTTTGGTTTTAGAGGAGTGCCAACAAAATCTTTCCCAACATAGATAAATGAGTTGGATGTAAGGAATTTTACTAATCATTCAGAAGAGGAACTCGGCAGATCATTTCTTAAGTCTCCGTGCTTTTTAGATTAGTCAAATATCTTCGGCATGGTAATCAGTTCCCTTCAGCTTTGAATGGACGGTCACCTGTAATTATCCTGCTTTATGTCAGTTAACAGATCTCAAACATTATGAGATTGATTTAAACTGTAATCGCCATTGGACAGTGGTTCAGTGGTTCACATATTTTCAAGGTCTAAATGATGTTTTTCTGCAGGCCATATTTGAGGTCATTTCATCAGAGCACAGTTACTTACACAGTCTGGAGATCCTCGTCCGTCTCTTCAAGAACTCAAATGAGCTTAGCGAGACCATGAACAAAACAGACCATCACCATCTTTTCTCCAACATAGCGGACGTCTGTGAGTCCAGCAAAAAGTAAGTACTCCCTACTAAGTGCTCCCTACTGACTGATGCCTCACCTGAGATTGTGCAGGTTACAGATAGATGTCCGTTATCTTGCACCCTTCACTTTGTATGTTGTGTTAGCTGGATTCATTTCTAGATTGGTGGTTTGGCTAAAAAACGCGCTGTCTAAGGGCTTAAAGAAGTTAAGAATGAACTATTTTTACAAAAACTGAAAACCTGGGCAAGCTGTGACGTAAGCCACTGGTTTTGGCGGTCTTTGGTTCGAGCTTGTAAGGTTACTTCGTTGTTTACTGGAGGGTGTAAGGGAAATTAGAGATTGCCAGTGCATGTTCAATATTTGAGGTAATTTATTACAGTCGTCAAAACTGTATGTTACCTAAAAACGGGTTACTGGGTTTACTGCAACGATTTTGAGTGGCATTACAATAACACACTTAGTTGGTTTTAACTGACATTTGCCTATTTGCTCAGATTTTGCAACATTTTTAAGTTAAAGCTTTTGTTTGTTATACTTTGTTTGTTTTTCTTTTTTATTCTCTCTGAAGGAATCTGAAACATTAAACCATGCGTTACAAAGACAGATGTTATCCGTTGTTTCAGTGGAGTGCATGTTTGTATGCAGTTCTTGGTCATTTATCTTCCTGGTGTCTACTTTCTATTTGATGGTATGTAGATTGTTTAGTTTTAGGGCAAGACGACTGGTTGCTGTCTATTGTCATCAATGTTCAGATGTCATTTGCTCAGATGACTTTATCACCATTTAAGGATTGTTGATATACTGAGAAATGTGGGCTTTTTTATGTGCTTGTCAGTTTTTGATTTAGCTGTAATGTGACAACAGTTCACAGTGTCTGTGATTAGTCAATTACATAATGTGTGTGAGCTGTTTGTAAAATTGACTTGTATGGTAACTAGCTGAAATGACTTTGTAAGCTCAGACCAAAGTTCACTGCTGATAGAAGAAATGCAAACAGACAGCAACAGAGAAAGAGGCAGTCATGCCATGCTGTATACAACTGTACAAATAAAATGAACATGCATGAGCTGTGATTACAACCCTACACTCTGTAACCACAGAAAAAAGTGCAATGTCTATGGAAGTAGACACTGCTCAATTTTACGTGTAAAAATGACGTGTAGCTGAGTTATTGTGAATATTAGCAATGGTTTGTGTATTATTTCTAGGACTGGATTGGCTTCTGTTAAGTGAGGCGTTCTTGCTGAGTTGAATTTAGTGGAACTGTTGAGTGCTGGGCTGTAGATTCAGTACACTTCAGTGAACGCTTTTATCAGTGCTGGCAGTGGAGAATAAAAGATTATATAAGAATACTATGACCTTAGTCATTGATAAGGTGTGCTTTCATTTTAATTGAAAGATTAATTTTATGAATCATACAATTTTTTTCCCCGACTATGTCTGGTACAAAGTGAACACCAACAAATCTTAAAGTCAACATGTAACAAAGTAGTTTCTTGCACCCACCAAGAATAAAAACAGAATCACAACAGTGTGTGCTTGTCTGTGTGCGTGTGTGTGTGTGTGTGAATGCTCTCTTTTCTTCACTGTGTTGCCCAATCTACATCCCGACACTTGTGTGCCCACTCTCATGAACACAACTTCTGTTGTGTGATGAGTTGTAATGCCCTGCAGACATGATTTCCCCTTGCTGACCCCTGAAGAGGAGCACAGAGCTGTATTTTAGGAATACATCAAATGATTTCACTTTCAGCTCGGCTGTTCTCATCCTGTGAGAAACAACACAGTCCAGTTGGAGACCGTGTCAGCCACATTCACGAGAAACACGCACTCATTCCGCACTATATGCTGGAATGCTTTGAATGGTTGGCAGCTTTCTTGGAAGTCAGGGCAGCAGATAGATTTGTAGGCAGAATCCTGTCTTCCGTGTTATCCAGCTTGAGTATCTGTGGAAAAAGACCGGGTTTTAGATGGATAAGGACTGAATTAGGTAAATTAGATGAGGATGTTTGTCAGATGATAGAACTTTCAATGCCTGCTGTGCAGTATCACAATTTATGTGGGCCAAGTGCTGCCGTTCCACCTCTTACACAGTGGAGGTGATGTCATATTATGCTATGTATGTGTCTCATGAGACTTGTTTTCATACACACATACACACACAGTCTCTGTGTGTTCAGAAAAGCATCAGCCAGCTGTACGTCTGTGTGTTAGAGGACGCACAGAGGAAGGACATCTCTGCACTGCTCCATCTCTGTTCAGTAAACATGCAAAGCTCGGAAGTTTGCTGATTATGACTGACTCTGGTCTGGTTGTCTGCACAAAGGTCCCTCAAAGCAGTTCACATCTACAACCAGTGTCTCTAAACCTTGTGACCTAGTGAGCTACATAAACAGACACACTGATTAATTACCTATAGATGTGAGAGTGGTGTGGTAAACTGGAGCTGAGCTTTCAGCAGACATAAAGAGAAGTATGAAAACTTTTTTTATAGATTTACAGACATCTGGCAGTGAGCACCACTCCAGTAAAATATATAAGGATAACTGCGTTCTACACATACATACACATACTGTCTGAGGTTATCAAACACTGGCACTCTTATTAAACCAGTGTATGATAAAGTGGTTGTGTGAATGTAATTTTAATTTTAAAACTTGCTTACATTTTACAAGTTAAAAATTATTTTTTGACATGTAATTGGGGCATTTGATAAATGATGTTCATTTAATATTCACAAGTTAAATACATTAATCAAGTTAATTAATCTGCAAAGTTTTAGGTTAATTTCAGCAGATGGTATTTTTGTACTGGGGCGGAAGTTTTGTTTTCTGAAACAGTTTATCTCATTGGTACATCAAACACTTTTATTTAAAATTTCTCAGAATGTGAACCCTTAACCTGGTTCTAGGTGTGTCTTCTACAGAATGGAGAGACTATTTATACATTAGTTCGGGCAGCAAAACCAGTATATTATGAATCATTTTGGTCCTGTGTTACGGATGAAGTATGCTTAGATTTTTTTTCTGATTACTCTTAAGGGGGATATGGGTGCATGCAGTAACTGTCATAGCAGTGTCTGGTTGATATAATATGTCATCTCATTTCATGAATTCACCCGCATGTAGGAAATAGCATCCAGATGCAAGTGTCATCCAGATTTTTATCAAAAATAAGCGTACAGTACATTTGTTATGATATCTCCCCAGAGCAAGCTGAGGTTAAATAAGGCACTTAACTGCTCATTGTTCCACTTTCACAGTGTTGATGGCTCATGCCTCAGGATTTAAGATTAATCGTTTAAATGAGTTTAATCCAGCCCATTTTTGCACATTCAACATTTCTCAAACATATCACACTGTCTGTCTTGATGTTTTCTACTCAACAATGGATCAATGTTTTCTTGCTAATTTAACAGTGGTATTTACTTAACTGGAATCTATCAGACAGACATATTAAACAAAATGATAATTGATTTTTTTTTGTTACTGGAACAATCATTGTCATCAGTTAGACAACTTAAAAACTGATGTGAACTGAAGTGTTTCATATAATGAACACAAATATTAATTGAAGGGAAAACACTGAAAGGTTTTCAGAGAAAGACCAGGACTGCATTTCTCAAAACTATTGTAAGCCTAAGTACATCGTAGAGACCATTGACGCTAATGGTTCTACAGTGTACTTAGGCTTATGATGCTTTTGAGGAATGTAGCCCAGACATTCAGTTATTGCATTTTTATGTGCTTATCATTGTGGTCTAATTCATAAGCAGGGAATGGTCGATTTAAATGCATAGTGATGTTATTGTCTGACGATGTCCGATCCAGCTGCCAACTTGAAACCATCTTGATATAGTCCACAAAATGGGACTTTCCCTTGACACATCAGTTACTTTGAAATTGACATTGAGCCTACAGTACAGATCACGCATACACACAAACTGCAACAGAATCAAAGTGCTTTTTTTTGTCAGGGTAGCCAGCAAAGCAAAAGTGCGAAACATTCCTAAAATGCCCCACTGCATGTCTGTGTGCAAGTGTGTGGGTTAGACAGTGTGACAGACTACTCACAAGTTAGCTCAGATTCTTCTGCCGTGGTTTCTGTAGTGCAGCGGACAAAGAGAGTCTTGTAGGATGACAGAAATTTCTGTGTTTGTTCCCTTATGTTGGATCTATTAAATACAGTTAAAATTAACCTATGCGTTATATAAACACTCCAGTCTTGTGTGCCTGACAAACTGTAAATAATTTATCAACCTTTTGTGTCTGTTGTGTGTATTTTTGTGTGTTTTGTCACACAAAAATACACACACTGACAAAGCAATATCAGCAGCTGAACTTTGTTCACAGTAACCTTTCTTAACTGAAGACCAGAAATAGATGTTTATTGCTTTCAAAAACATCGGTTTTGCTGAATATGTATTGGCCCTGTGCTTGACAATTACAGTTCGTTCAAAAGTATTATTAGTTGTGTTCATCTGGATTCGTCAGTTAACACTTATCACTTCGTAAGGCTGGTAGGGTTCCAAACACCTGTAGGGCCTGGGGTCACTGGACCTGTGCTAACAACCTGACTGACATCATTTCCAGATTTAGCCTTCAGGCTGTGGCTGTCCCTGTTCTGTTGTGAGTTTGTGAAACCAGAGGTCACACTGGGTTCCACCACAGAGACATCTGCATCCTCTGGATCATTGTAAAAATTTTTGAATACCCTTCATAGGAGTCATAACGTGTAATGTGTGCTTGTCCTGTCAGGAAGAGTGTGTGTGTGACTGTTTGGAAAGCAGTGTGTTTGTTGCCGTCCCCTTGTTGGTCATCTGTGGGACAGAGGGACATCCTGTGCTCTGATGTAATCACGAGCTGTGGAAGGAGGTGTTCGAACAGCTTCCTGGCTTTGTGTTGAATGTGTGTATGTGCGTGCTTATGCATGCATGAATGAGTAATGACTTAAACAGGGTGCTGCCTGCGTTGACTTTGACTTATGTCACTGTTATGACAGGTATGTTATGCATGTTAACACTCTAACGCAATTGCTTTCTCTGCCTGTCCCACCTTTTCTCCTCCTGTCCCACCTTTTCTCCTCCTGTGTTTTCCTCCTTTAAGGTTTTTCAAGGAACTAGAAGATCGGCACCAGCAAAATATTGTAATCAATGACATAAGTGATATTGTAATGAGACACGCCCAAACGAACTTTGACCCCTATGTGACATACTGCTCCAATGAAGTGTACCAACAGAGAACACTACAGAAACTCCTGTAAGTACAGAACAGACTTTGAAATTCAATTCAGTTTATTTGTATTCTGACCCCTAAGATGTAAAAGCCGAAGTGAAAGAAAGCTCAGAAGAAAGCCATGACTCTTATTCAAACATATTTAAACAAGTGTTATACAAAGCATTCGTCAATACATACAGACAAAAACAATTTTATTGATTTAAATATATACAAAAATTTGAAAATATGCGCTCTAGCCACATAGTATTAATGATAATATTGACCAATTATACATATATATATATATATATATATATATATTCTGTTAATATTTTGATTGCTAATACATACACACAGTCAGTAGCTCGAGTCATATTGGCCTTTGGTTTTTACACTTTAGTTTAGAAGTTTCTCATGGGCAGAGATCATATTTCCTCAGTTAACCTCTCCCTACTCTTTGTTTATATGGATCAGTGCGCCCGAGCAGCGCTGTATCAAAGTGGTTACATGACATTCTGTGACCAATTACAAGTGTAACGCTCCTTGTCTCTCTTCAGAAATAAAAGCCCGTCTTTTAAGGATGTGCTGACACGGATCGAGGCCCACCCAGACTGCCGGAACCTTCCCATGATCTCCTTTCTCATCCTTCCCATGCAGAGAGTCACGCGGCTGCCCCTGCTCATGGACGTGAGTGTCATTTTCCCTCTGTCTTCACCCTTTGACCCATAGGCTCAGACCCTGTGAACTTCCCTCACAGCCTGTGAACTTGAATATTGATGAATATTGAATATTGGTGACATCTCTTTGTTTGATGATGTGGTAGCCCTGACCTAGAGGACTTCCACTGTTATGTAACACACCAGATTAAATCAATTAAATTCCCAATATACTTTTGTTTTTCTTTCACTTCCCTTTATACTTTCTTCTCATATTCCCACTCCATTTTGATCCTGAGAGGGTGTGATTTTCCATCGGCCTTTTTATTGTACTTGTACTCTTTTTGTAGTATTTCAGCATATTGTTAAAAGTTTGGGATGGTTTTGAGATGCCTTTATTGTATTTCATTATCTTGGTCTTTTTTTGTCTCCTGTCTCTAGAGGATTGTATGTGTAATATGAAGTGAGGGAATAGATAAAAAGTTCCAAAGATGACCTAGAAAACATCTCCACAGTCCCTTTCCTCACAACTCATGATTTCATTTATCGCCATCTTTCAGCCCTTCCTGTAAACCATTTCTCACTTTCTCAGCCTCTCGTCCTTCCACCCTTCTGTCGCTTTGTTTGTGGATCCCCTGAGCCTGGCAGCGGGTTTCCTACTTTAGGGCAGTAGAGCAGAGCTGGCTGGCTCTGAGCATGAGAACTTTGAGTTTGGTTTTTATGTTCTCTCTCTCTCTCTTCTCATAACTCAGGAACAAGTAAACTAAGGCTGGGAAATATCAGACAAGCATGAGAGAAAATTTTAGAACAGTCTATTAGAGATGAGAAGTGTTTGTAGGACCTTAGGCGCAGTGAACCCAAACTCATTAAATAAACAAAAGTTCTAATCGGACTCTGTGTTCACAGTGTACACAAGCACTAACACTTAAAACAATTTCTATTTCAATCCTTATTTGGTATTTTTTATTTTGTAGACCATATGCCAGAAGACACCCAAAGACTCAGTTCATTATGACGCCTGTAGGAAAGCTCTGCATGTTGTCAGCAAGGTGAGACATTACAGGGGAAATTAGCACTGCATTTATTTTTAAGTGTTATCTAAGAGAGATTTATGGTTAATAATGACCATCTTTTGTGTGTGTGTGTGTGTGTGTGCGCGCACAGCTCGTGAGAAAATGTAATGAGGGCGCTCGTACCATGGAAAGAACAGAAATGATGTACACTATAAATTCTCAGCTGGAGTTTAAAATTAAGGTAAGAAAGGTTGCTTGTGTGAGATATACAAAGTATGGAATCAAAGGGATTTAATGATTGTGTATACATATTAAAGTTGTATGGAAGTTTTTTTTAAACAAATTAAATACAATTGGTGAAGTCAATGTTATGTGACATTCAGCCTCTAAAAACAAACATACTGCAATTTTAATCTAATTGAAAATCCACTTACTGACGCGTTCACTTACTCATTGTCAGATGAGCAACCAATCGGTAATTACACTGTTTTACACTGATTTGTGTTTTGACTTCTGAGTACACAAAACACTGTAAGACTTCTTGCCTTATTCACACTCGACACAAGTCTTGCAGTTCATTACATTTAGAACCAGTCTGACTGATTCATTGAGTTGTTTAGGCTTAGTAAGACTAATAATGAGTTTCAGAACGATTTGCATTCTTTTTGACTGATTAAACCAACTCGCAGGTGTCATTTATTTTTGTCAGACTACACGAGTTCCTTGTTACATGTAACCTGTGAGAATATCACAATAGAAAGTATAGAAAGTTGTGTTGCATGTGTATTATCTTTGTATTATGTTACAGCACTTTTTCTCATAACATTTATTATGTTATGTTAAAAAATAAAAAAACAGGTTTAAAGGCTTTTTATGGTATTTGGCTGACAATGAATCTGTAATACCAGCTGATGAGGCTCTTTAACTAAAACACAGCTGCAGAGAGATGTAGTTCACTACGCAAGCGTTACGTCAACACGCGCGCACACACAGTGTTAAGGCACATACTTTCTCTGTACTTCAGTAATATCCTGCTGAACACTGTATTCCATCAAGCGTGTGTCCTGTCTTTGAACTTTACCACAAACCACTTTGTTGTTTACACTAACATATACATACATACACATAACAGCTGACATTCTTCTCATAACAACTAACTAGAGTTGCCAAATCCCAGTCATTTCGAGAGGTTATCTAGTTTAAAGCGAAAATATCTGTTGGATGTGTCTTTTTTTTCTCACAGGAATTAGCAAGAGCGTAGACTTTTTCAGTCATGTGATTTACCTTTTGCTTGCCTATATGTGTATATATGTTCTTGTGCCTTTATAGTGAAATCATTGTACACAATGCATATCATTTTTACAAAAAAATATTTTCCTCATTTTAAAAGTACAGTGCTTTGGGTAAATATGTATGATAAACCTAAATGTAATGTTTATGTAAATGTAAGGCTTTGCACACAGAGCTCATACAAACACGCTGCTCACTCATTGAGTGTCTTTAAATCTTGCAATCGTCACAAGGTATTTGCAAATGTGCTCATAATTCACAATCTTGAGTGTGTGAGCAGTGTGGGAAAGTCCTGCTGGCACATTTGGTACTAGCAGATGTCCAGCGGGTTCTGCATAATCAAAAGACTTTGCTGTTAGAAGCTGAGCTGGTCTCAGCTGTTAAAAGGTTAGAAGGTGAGCTAGTCTGCAGGAGCATACACACATACACACACAGCTGAACTGAATGTCATGATGAGACACAGGGACATTCTGGATTTAAATACAAACAGTGCTTAGTCATTTTAAACTTAAATAATAATAATAATAGCAGTCCGAGATGTCAGTCTGATGCATCATAATTTTGATCTTGAACTTACAGGCTTGTGATTAAATGTATGCAGCTTATCTTGTTGAATAATGTAAATCATGGTTTTGAACCAAAAGTTCATGTTTCTGTTTCCTCTCTGTCTGAGAGGCCTTATATTCATTTTGCTTCTCAAACACTTAGTCTCCTCTCTATATATATTTGATTTGGATAACTATGTCTCTACACATTTTGTCATGTCATGCGTTGAGTTGATTCTGTCTCACATTTGCAGCCGTTCCCACTGGTGTCGTCCTCGCGCTGGATGGTGAAGCGCGGGGAGCTCACAGCCTTCGTAGAGGAAAATGGGATCTTTTCCAAGAGAATGTCTCGCCAGCAGGTCTACTTCTTCCTCTTCAACGATGTCCTCATTGTCACAAGGAAGAAAAGGTGAGCTGGAGACCACAAATGAGAGCTCTCTCATACTGTGTCCAAGATGTGCTTCTGTTCTCTCCCTGCTATTATTGTTCCCTGGAGGACACTGTAGAGAGCAGGAAATTGTTGGGCTGAAGTGGGCAGATACAAAAGTACAGCCTGATATGTGTGGGTGGGTGTAGGTTGTGTTGTAGAGTTAGGACAATGTTTGCTACATTGCTAATACAAAAGGAGGGATGGAAGAGAAAGCATTTGCTAAAAGAATGGAAAGAAAATGACTCAGAAGACAGAGTTTTGGCTGCTGTATAGAAATAAACTGGCAGGTGATGAAAAAAGACCTCCAGAGGGAAACCTTGGGGTTTGTTTTCTTTCTGATCTATGACCTTTCCTTGTCCCAACTACAGAGTCAGGTAGTTTTTTTAGAACAGCGTTCAGAAATATTTTACTGTTTCCTTAAATAAAATTGTTTTAGCTGTACCACGCACATTTCCCTTGGTGTGCTTGAATTGCATGAGATACAAATTCCGTTTATTTCAATTCATGTGCTTTCTTAAAAGTATTTAAATGGTAAAATTATTAAATCCTTTCGAACCATGAATGTAGACAATGTGATTGATGCCTTACCGTGCCTCATCAGGACACATACTTAGACCTGTTCTGTTTTTTTCAAGGTTTATCTGGGTTTGAAATGACACATTTTGGACTGAATAGAGAAAATCAATTTGAAAAGACCTTCAAGAAATCTTTCTTGCTGGTTGGAGACTCATTCCTTGAAATGTTGTGAAACTACCACAGAGTGCTTGTAGCATTGTTGTGCTCCATTATAGAGTAATCTGTGTTTATATTGGTGATCACATGTTGTGTTGGTGTGTTTGTATAGCATCTGCTCCCTGCCGCTGCGTATAGTCTGTCAGTCGATGGAGCAGTTAGTTGGCCTCACTTTGTTGTTGTTCTCTTTGTTTTTGGAGACATTCCTTACACTATGACACAGGGACAACCTCTTGGAAAAAATATGTTTTTCATTTCCACCAGCTCTTTGTCTGGGATTTAATAAAAAAATGAAGAGAAGGAAAAAAGGAAACCTTTTTTCTCAATCATCTGAAAATGATGAGTAGCCCGGAGAGTCGCATGTGTGTTTGTATGATGTTTATTCTGATATGTGGTCTTTACAGTATGTGCAGGAGCACGAGCCACACTAAAACAAAGCAAAGCACGCCAGTCCACTCCCATAAAGAGTCTTCACTCCATCCCTCTTCTCATTTCCTCCCCCGTCTCTTTCTGTTTTCACTCAATTTCTGCAGAATGGTTATGTAACTCAGTCTTAGTGGTTGGTTGTTTCTCCCCCTTTCTTCCCTCATGGACGTCTCTCCTTCCTATATGCATGTTTACATCCACACACACAGGCAGAACAATCTGCTTCATTTTGTTCCATTTTTGATCCTTTTGGGTCATCGTTGTTTATCAGTGTTATAGACAATAGACTGGGACACAGTGTTCAGAACATTGTTGTAACAGTAAGTGTGAAGTGATGCTGTCGTCGTCTGGTTTGAAATTCTGCGTCGTGGTGCCCAGTTCTGCGGCGTGGCTCCACTCATGCTGAAACTTACCGGACTAAGCTCACCTACCTCTTGTAAATTACACATGGATGGGGAGTGACTGATAGTGGCAATTGGAATAAACATGCAAAACCCACCCACATACTGTTCTGATTGGCTGTGGTTTTGGTTCAGCATTTTTTCCTTCATTATAGACAGAAAATTGCTTGTCGCTGGAATTTTGTCCGGTCAGACACAGTGTTAAACTTACACAGTCGTGACCTCATTCATGGGGACATGATGAGTGTTCTTACTCATACAGCATGCCTTTCATAGCAGAACAGAGGCCTGTGTGTGTTTATGAGATGTATGTGTGTGAATGTTGTGTTCCCGACACTGAAGCGCCTCTTGGCTGCTGGAGAGGATGTCATTATAGCACTAGGAACATCAGATTGCTGTCCTGATAGAAACTGTCCACTGGGTGCTGTAATATGCAGCTGAAGGTTGGCTGAAGGGAGAGATGGTTAAAATTTTATTAGTGCCACTCCAGGTTCCCATTGGGATCAAAACTGGCTCCAGACTGGAGTCATATTGATGCAGTCACTATCACTTGAAGATGGCCAGGGCCCAAAAAGGGGGGCAAAGTAATGAGAGAGATTTTCAGGCAGCAGAATTGCAATATGATACTAGTGTACACATCTGCACATACTGAGAAACGTAGAGTGTGGCCCTCTCACACATTTACATCTTGGCAACATTTAATATTTGTTTGTCTTCTAAACATTCCACTAAATTAAACTGACATTTGATTCAGTTGGCTTTTACACATCTATTTTTTATTTGCTTAAGAATTGCTCTTGTTTTTCAAAAAGCTCATTTGAGTTAATCTCTCTCTGTCCAACTCTTTTCCGTTTTTGAATGACTGTTAATTCCAGACTGGAGATTATATGTAATAGATGTGTCTTTCTCAGCCAGAGGAATGTAAATGATATTGTAAATGTGTAGGGCAAGACTCAGTCAAATTATTTAATTATCTCTACACATACACGGTTTATTATTTGTCTTGATGCATGTCACACTGCAAGAATTTATAAATAGCACTTATAAGTGCTCATTTACATATTATCAAGTGTTATTTAACAGCAAATAAACATTCTGCACCTTAACTATTAAACAGAAATACAGTTTGCTTAATACTTTGTACTGGTATATACCTTGGTGCCAGTGATTCAGAAGAGCGCTGAAACAAAGCACTTTGAGCACTATAAATTTCTGTTTGGTGGACTAAACAGTGATTCATATAAACAGTTACAAACAGGTACACAGCAGTATGACATTTTGCATTTGTATTTCTGTCCCTGAAACTAAATAATTCTGAGTGAATCTCAAAATTGTTGTATTTCACCTTAAAATTTAAAGAAGATCAAAATTATATTTTACAATATGAAAAAGCCTGTTGTTGATCTATGGAGATTTGTGTATTGACTTTCCATTTGGGTGGATGTCATGATTGATATGTGGAACAAGGTTAATGAGAAGCTGGTGACTTGCACTGTAAACTTATAGCTCCGTCCCAAAGTCACCCCTGAGGTATACTGATGTGTGCCATGTACATGATGTTATTGCTCGACAGTTAGTGGCTGTTGGTGGGTCTTTGCAGAGTCTGGGAGCCCCATATCTCGGGGCCATTAGACCTGACTAAACCAGAACTTGCAATTACTTCCAGATGACAGAAGTCATCTGGCTTAGGAAAGCTTCAGACCAGCGGCGGAATGAAAATGTAATTGGCCACAGATGATCATGGGATGTGTGGGCATATGGGCTGAAACCCAGTTTGTTATCTTCAGGTTGAGTCATGTGAGATTTGAGAACTGGCTGTTAAATCTGTCGCAAAAACAACAAACCTTTGGTGGCTCCACCCAACCCAAAGACTTGTTTTTAGCTTCTGCCCTTTATTTTGGCATTTAAACTATCACTATAGATCTACAGATTTTGATATTGGGTTCGATAGTTAAGCTTATTGACAAATTCGTTTGTAAAACGAATGTGTTTACAAAATTTATTTTTAGTTGAAATCTTTTGTTTTTATAACTGCTTTTTTAAAACAATTGTGTGTCTTTATTTAACATGTCTGCCTCTCTTTCTGTGTACTTCTTCAGTGAGGAGAGTTATACAGTTATAGACTACGCACTAAGGGATCAGATCAGGGTGGGGAAGTGTCAGGCAGAAGACTTGAACCTCTCTCCAGTACGTGCCACCGCGGGAATGCTAACATCACGACAGAACGTGGCCAATCACCTGTTCCAAATCACATTTCGCAGTAACCACTCTGAAAGCAACGTGACCATGAATTTGGGGGCGGAGCTACTGTAAGTACTGCATAATATTCATTGCTTGTGCACTTCTCGGTTTCTTGTCATTTTCTAATTTGATGTATTTCTATCAAACCATTTTATTATTTTGAGCAAGGTATTCTAGTCAAAATTGTACTTTCTCTTTAGTGTGCACTTTAGTTTGTTTGCACGATTAAGACGTTTACACATGTATCAATTGCCAGTGTTCTAATACGCTGTGAGTCATTCTGTACATGCACTATGCACTCAATAATATAAAGTAGACGTGTGTTGACATAACCCTTAGTTGACAGGGACTTTCCTTGTGTTCCATCACCCTATCAATCATCACACCTCATAAGAGCATTAACCAACCACAAATTTACTGGAAAATATTCCCATTTCAGCCATTCACACAGTCTGCTAAACAAATACTTAAGAGAGATATTGACATATTGATGGCCTGTGCTACCACACCCTTTTTATTTTAAAAGGAGTTAGTGGTTTTGGAACAGATTGTTTGGAACGGCAGCTCTAGGTAATGTACTGTAGACATGTAGTGCCAAGTACTGCTCATAAATGACACTAATTACATACAACAGAGATATCGGAACATTTGAAGAACATGTTAGTCGGCGTTTCACAGCGAAACGGGTTTTGCAGGAAGGTTTTTCTTGCGGTGTATTCTCTCTTGTTTTGAGGACTGAGGTCAGGAACGTAGAAAGATGAACAGAGAAATATGAATGTTTGTCATGGCTGCACAGAAACAGCTGCACATTTGTATCGTTCATTTTACTCTCCATCCCTCCAAAAATAATCTTCCTTCATTTAAGAGCCAGAAAACCCTGAATGCATTTAAAGTCATGCTATGTTTTTAAAGAATTGTATTTTTTCCTGAAATACACTTGTATTTCAGAATTGTTAGTCGTGGTTTTGGGGTCTTGTGAAAAGAACTATTGTTCTTCCCACTGTAGTTCATCATGGGCGATCAGGTTAAACTGCTAAATCCTGAATCATACTGTCATCATGGGTGGTCAAATGGTGATGTCCATCATATCTAAGACTGGTTTGAATAATAAGTCCATATGTTGATGTTATCCAGTAACATTTTTATAGAACCAGTAATAATCACAGTCCTGAATGCACACACTACAACCCATCCTCCCCCGTTCCCTGCCCAACATCAGATAGTGTGACCAAATATTTGACTTAAATAAACACTCTTCATTTCAATTTCCTTTCCCAAATAGCTCTGTTTTTTTCCCAAACCTGCTTCTGTTAAAAAGTTTCTCAGATGTATACTGTGTACTATGAATCAGAATATGATTTTCTCTTTTGCTCAAGTAATTTTGCAGTACAATCTGTCCGGCTCAAACAGCACCAATCAATCTATAAACCTATTTACTTTAAACTGTGAAGAATGGCATGATTCGTTACTGCACATTTCAAGACCTTTGGCATTCAATTAAATGTGAAATATGGGTCAGTTTCTTTAAATAGTTTGATATATGTGTGTGCACACATGGTCTATTGTTTTGTTTGTTTGTTTAGCAGTGCTTACTAAGGCAAGGAATGCAGTTACAATACCTAGAGTAAGATTTATCTACAGATCCCTAACAAATCATTTTAGATAAACAAAAACTGCATTTTAGCAGCAGTCAAAATTACCACTAAATTCTGTTTGTCTGAAAAACCTGGAAGTGCTTGTAATGTCACAGTTTCATTTATAACTCAATGTAATAAGATTTGCTCTCTTTCTTTTTTTATTGTTTAGAACATTCAATCTTATTTGAGCCGTTTTGTTTTGCATGAAAATTATCTGTTACCTGTAGATCCATAATCTCATTTACTACTTGGGAGTGTTTAATAAATGGTTAATATACAGAATGTCCGGTCAGAACACACACTTCCCAGAAATGTTCTTGAGATAGGCAGCTCAATACATTTTGTGGATGTTGGTTGTGTAGCATGTGTAGCATCTCTGTTGCTGTTATTGTGCCGTATATGTTTGCTTTCCACACATCAGGTGACATCTAATAAAATGTGATTGTTTACTGTGCCTCTTATTGAAAAGTCAACAGGGCCGTAGTTCTTTCGAGGAACTTTCGTCATACAAGACAAGTTCTTCCACATTTCTGGGCCTCTGTAAGTCTCCACCCTGAGTGGTGTGTAATTACGCAGCTTGTGTTGCTACAGCAGCTATTCTCTCTGATGCATGTGGCATATTCACTCAAGAAGTCCCTCACAACAGTGTGAATATCTGTGCAAATACGTCATTATGAAAAGCCCCCAACTCTTCTCCTTTTTAAAAATGCTTTTGACTAAGGACCCCCATTGTAATGTCATCAGCTACGTTTTTTTGTGTGTGGTGCTTAGTCAACTGTAGTACCTTAGAGAAGATACATTGCTCCAGCCGTTGCTAGGCGATCAAATACTATCAAGGGCTCAAGTTGCCTTGCCTCCTTCCCATTCCCATTCCCCGTTAAGTGCCCCTTTAAAATACAGCAGCAACAGGTACTCCTCCTGAATACTTAAAGACATCCTAAATTTGCAAAGACATTTGTTCTGTGCCCTCTTAAGGGGCCGCATAAATGATTTAGATAATGTATTGGTTTAGTTTGAATTTGAAAGGCCAAATGTAGACATTTTTCTTAAAGATGACTTGTTCATGTTTTATGGATGTTCCTCTACCTTTTTCTTTTTGCCTCCAGGTAGAGTCTGAATAGTCCCTTCATAGCCTCTCCTGATACTCAGATGCTTTCATTGACATTTCACCTTATGTTAAATAATCTTTAGAGGAGGTGATAGGTCTGGAATTTTGGCCCTCAGCTGTATAAAAGCCTGTGTGAGCGTGTTGAAGCAGAGCAGCATGCAGGAGACTAAGGAACTTCATCAGATAATGAAGAAGTTGAAGTTTCTCTGGCATCACTGGTTTCTTTGGCATTACTGGTTTCACTGGCGTTTTGAAAACGAGTTTCAAGATATGAACGATTTTAAATTTGTTGTTAAATCTTGTGAGGGTGGAGTGATGTTAATAGATGGTGAAAATAGTGCTGTTCATCTGGCTCAGCTAGATTGAACAAACGTAGTACTAAAAATAGTTTTTCACACAAAAATGTCATTAAATTCAAACATTAAAATGTATTATGAATACCATGAACTGAATAATTACTAGAACATGCACATTTTTTAAAATGACAGACTGAATAGGATAATTGACAGTTCAAAAACAGAAGATATAGGAGGCTTTCTATTTTACCTTGTTATCCTAATGCTGCATGGTTGCATGCTTATTTATGTTTTGTTATTTGCATTCGAAATTTTCCTGCTGTTCTCAACCCTTAGAACAGTTTGTTTCATGGCCAGCCAGTTAGAACCAATGTGCTTTTTAGGTAATATTTAAAGAAACAGTCGTTCTTTATAAAGTTTCTTAATCAACCAACAACTTTAGACATTCAGTGTTAAGTTTTTTTTTGCAGCTACATTAGTTTAAAGAACATTGTGTAAGGTGAATTTAGCTTTATTTCTGACTGTTCAATTCTCTCTCTCTCTCTCTCTCTCCATCCTGCTTTCTCCCTTTTTGTCCTAGCCTGACTCACAGTCTGACTCACTGGGCTATGCCCTCAATGATTGTATAATTGTACCTACATGCACATAGGTCAGATATGTGCAGTAGTTCTTCAGCTGGTGTAGTGCCAATCAGTGTGAAGGCGTTTGCTACCTGTTGTTATCAAGTGTGCTCAGATTCCAGGGATGTGAAAAGACAGCTGCCCCTTCTACGCTAACCAAACTCCTTGGAGAGGGCGGCTGGGGGTTCATTTAAACATATTTGTCTTCATAATTGTCTGTTCACATTCATGCTGCCTGTCTAAATATTGGATAGGTGTAAAAAATGTATTGTGCTTAACTGTCGTAATGTTTCATCATACAACAATTCAGCGTTGGTAAAAAATATTTACTATTATCAAGTCATTACTTATTTACTGAAGAGTGTCATTACTAAGGAATTCATCACTGTTAGGTAGGGTTACTGATATAAATGTGCAGTATGTTAAGATGACCTGTGCTTTACCTTGTCTGTCTTTTACCTGGTAGATGATTAAATACATTAAAGATCTTACAGATTTATATTGGAACCAGTTTTTCATAGACTGGTGGGCTGTTTTGACTTTAGCAAGTAAGGAACCACATAACAACCTCATTGTGACAGGAAAAAAAAACTCATGTGATTTTTTTTATGGAAACATTCTACACACATATTCTAAAAAAAATCTAAAAAATCCAGTTTTGTGTGTTCAATGATGCATGTGTGTATCTTTGCATAGCAGAATTGTAAATTGTCCCAGTCTATCAAAAAATCCAACCAGGTTCCACAGAACACAAAAGTAATTAGTAATAAAAAATTAACTAAAGTAATTTGGTAAATCATTTTACATATTACATTTAGATTATGTATAATTACAAATGCAATAACATTACATTTAGATAACATTTACAATTTATTCTCAGTACCTTGTTTTGTGTATCCTCTTTCTTAATGACTCGATTAAACACTAATTAGTCTATAAACACTAATTAGACAATGAATGAGTCATAATTACCCATAACTATTAACACTCATAGTAAAGGAACAGACAAGGGGCTTTTGTGACCCTTGGCTGTAAATAAGGCCAGAATGAGCTCAGGCTGTCGGCTCAGATCGTGACAGTGAACGAGAATTTGAACCGCCGTCTCTGTGTGCCGCGGTCGGGCAGAGCATCTTGCAGGTTGGCTGACTCATGGGAACTCTGCTTTCTGTGCAGGTCTGATGCAGCATTGCTTTGAAAACACCATGCATGTTTATGCTAGGTTGCCTGGATGTGCACAGGTTCATGCACCCCGAACGCTGTCTTTCATTTAATAAAAGGTAGACAGAAATGGACAGAATAGAATAGAACACGTTTTTGAAAGCCGAATTTATATTAACTGGACATGTTGCGTGGTGCAAGGTGCTGAAAAAGAGGATGTCCGCTGTATACAAAACACTTGTTTGTGTTGTTTTCCCTGACTTCTCTTGACTGATTTGTCGCCTTGTAGGAAACCTGTATTAACAAAAGTTAATTTTTAAGAGCTGAAATCTGTTTTAAAGAATGTCTTTTGACAATAGGCTAAAAGGGCTTTGTCTTTCTTTCATTCTTTTATTTCTGTTTGTCTCTCACTCTCTCTCTTTCTTGAGCTGACCGCACATTTATTCTCACTGAAACTGAATAAACTCAAATAAGCTATTTGAGCTAATAAGCTAATAAGAGGAGAGAACAGAAGGTACTTGTACTGTGAGTGATTCAGCAAGGTCAAGTTTCTCCTAGTAACATTACCTAAATTTGGAGGTGTGTTTGTGAATGGAGCAGAATGATGAAGGCGTGTGAAAGAAAAGGCTCATGTTTATGACTGTGGCTGCCATTTCCATGGGTTTGTTTAAAGTTTTGACAGGCATCATATAGTAATATTTAACATGTTTAATGTTCATTGGTTAATTTTGCAGTTGTTTTATTTTTTGTTTGTTTTTTTGGCAGTAATGAGAAGGCCCGCTGGATCAGCGCCCTGGGACAGAACAACAGTGACAATAAAAATACAGACAGAACGAGTAAGTAAAACAACACTCAGAGAAACAGCACCACCCTCTGGTCAAACAGTGTATTACAGTGACATAGTTAAAAAACAGAGCTTCCCAAACTTCAGAGAGGTAAGGCCCCCAAAAACAAAGGAAAAGCACCCCCCCCCCGTTAAAAAATATATATAGATGAATAGTATATAAGTATATAATAAATATCTTTAATAAAGCAGATTATCAATATACACACAAGTTAAATAATGTAGCTGTATCTTTACAAATGTATTTACATTCATAACATACTTTCTGCTTACTATATACAATTATATTGCATCAAAGTCTGTAACGGAAGCTACATAGATCTACAATAAATCTATTTCTATGAAATACATAACTATGTTTAAATTAACCCTAAATACATATACATTTAAATTGAGGAACGATGTAAACATGTCAGTTTTAGTAAAGAACAGCTTAGCCATGGCCCCCCTGCAATACCACTGAGGGGGGCCGCAGCCCACAGTTTGGGAAGCACAGAGTTAAAACAAACTCCTAACCCTAGATATTGGGTTATTAAATATTGAATTTGCCCTAAACCCTACTACAGACATTAATTTTGTTTCTGATGTTGAGTCTTGTATTTAAGGTAAATTAGGTGTCTGTAACATTTTAGTTTGTACCAATGCGTTTAATTTTTCTTTTTGTTAACATTTTATTAAAAAATATTACATAGTTTACATCCTAAAAGATGTAATGCTTTCACTTCAAAGGCTCTGTGATGTAAAAGTGTTTGTTTATCTCTGCTAGACATCACGCAGGTGGAGGTGACGAGGACGTACACAGCCAGGCAGCCAGACGAGCTCTCTCTGCAGGTGGCTGATGTCGTGCTGGTCTCCCAATCAGTTGATGGTGAGATCACCCACCTTATGTTTCTTATGACATCATGGTGTTTGAGTTACAGAATGCGTTCACTTTGCTTTTGGTCAGTAGTTATTGGATATGTAACAATTAAAAAGATGTCTTAAAAGAAGACTGATCCTGCAACCACAGGGATGTTTTCATGTGAGGCTTAGCTGAAGGTGTGTGTTTTGATGTCGCTGGTCAGCAGGTCAAGGGGGACTCACTGCTGCCTGTTGGCTTGCTTTCATGATAAAATGGCAGAGCTCACGGGACAGGGCTTCAAAGCCCCTTCAATCTTTTATTGGCCATTAAATATACTAAGGTTAAATGCGGACTGAGGATGTTGGGCAGAAAGCTGTATTTGTCTGTGGCAATAAAGTGAAAGAAAAATGGGTGTTATCTTCTAGAATAACAGAACAAAAGCAGCCTGGGTCATAAGGAGTTATGCTTTGTCATTTTGAAGCTTGTCAGCCTCATTCCTCTTTAATTTGGAAAAGATCAGCCACAATGTTCTTCAAAAACTCAAATATTTTGTGTTCCATGGAAGAACAACCATTGTACGGTTTTGGAACAATACAAGGTGGATAAATGAGTTTTCATTTTTGTCAGAACATTTTCTTTTATGCTTGAGGCATAAACTTGTGCCTTTGGTTTCAGGCTGGTATGAAGGGGAGCGTCTGCGGGATGGTGAGAAGGGCTGGTTCCCGTCCGAGTGTGTCGAGCGCATCACCTGCCAGGCCACCATTGAGAAGAACATGCAGAGGATGGACCGCCTGCAGAGCCTTGAGACCAACGTCTGAGCCTCTCACTTCCTTCACAATACACATGAAAATGACTGTGCATGGACTCAAACTACTAAAGAGCAGGAAATGCTTGAGCGCCACACCACACCACACCACGTAGACTGATACCTTACACAGCTTTTATATGAATCCAGTAATTATTGACTGAGCTCACGATTCATTTTAAACATGAAAGGGATCAGTCTTTTCTGCTAAAATGTGACCTTTTGTGCTTTTCCAAAGTAACAGTAATATTTTCATTCGGAGCACTCCTGCATGCTATGTGAACTTAATGTTGAATTTATAGAACTGTGTAATCTATTTAAAGTGAAGTTTTATAGCCACACAAAGTTCTGAAAATTCACTTACACGTTTTTGTATTGACTCTCAGGGACTGTAAACATGAATCTAATCATTGTATATCATGTCGTGTAAATATGTATTCAGATAACCTGAATTTGTAAACTTGCAACTTAATCAGTATACAGATTTGTATAACAGATGTTTTAATGTGCATTTAAAGCCCCACTACATGTCTTATAACCAATATAAATGTATTTTTAAATAAAGACAAAATGGATTGTATTATGGCAATTTAATGAACTGCTGTAATGAAAAGCCCACCACTTAAATTTACATAAACAAAATGACAAAGAAATTAAAAAATAAAATGTGACGTAATTGCCAAAACCTTTGCGTAGACATTTATTACAACACCTTTAAGGGCTGCTACAGAGTGTATACACTCTTCTGAAAGCATTAGTCTTCATACGTTATGTCATAGCTGAATGTCACTCAAATAAATACATTGGTGAGGGCTGATGCTCACTGGCTGCCTCTCCTGGGGCCTCCAGCAGGGGTTTCCTGTGTGGTGATGAGGTCAATGATGGCGGAGATGACAGCACAATCTTTAGAGTGCTGGTCATTCCAGTCCACAGGTCGAGGCCTCCTTATCTTCTCCTCCAGTAAAATGTCCAGCTCCTTCCTCAGGTTCTAATTTAAACAGTAAATTTAAAGTACAAGTGCAACCCAGAATACAATGTATGTCAACCCATCCACGAGTCCCCACTGGCACAGAATTATCAGTGTAAATAAACATGTCAAGTTAACAAGGAGTGACAGCCTTATTCCTGTTCGACACTGACCTTCACAAGATGAGCAATGCGAGCTGGGGACTGGAAGACGATCCATTCATCAACGGCAATGGTCTCTTGGTCCTGGTCCTTCTGAATAGAAATATCCCCTCCGAAAAACAGCAGTGAAAATGGGGACACCTCTGTGCAGTCATAGAGGAAGATCTGAGGAGGAAAGCAGGACACAAGTTTATTGAAATGGTAAACTACTCTGAAGATAGATTGTACATCTTTGTACATTGTGTTTATAGTTTTGTAAAACTTGCTAAATTAAGTCAAATGATCTGAGGGTGCGTTTATGTGCAACTTCCAAATCAGGAACTCAAATTTACAAAAATGTCAATAACGCGAAGGCAGCATCACAAATTTCACTGATGCATGCAGAGGCACACACTTCCCTTTCTTTCAGGCTGTGTCCGCTTTTAGATGTAATGCGTTTCATTAGATAGTGTGATGCTGAAAGCTAAAATGTTTGTGTGAGTGAAAATGTCACTTTGCCCTGTGCCAGAGATGTATTCTCAAGCACACGCATGCACAACGTGCACACAGAACCAAAAAGTATGAAATGTGAAAATAACGCTGAAAAACAAGCCAGGATAAAAAAGGGTGTCTTGGCTCAATCTGATCTAGTACGGAGTACTAATCAGCATCCCAGGGGCCTAATGGAGGCAAAGGTTTAACCAGCAGGGAAAAGTCACAGGTCAGCACTGTGGACTGTCTGTTAGTTTAGACCAGACATCGTGGCCTCAGAGAACGATGAGGGAGAAAGAACGAGGAAAAGACAGACATTCTGAATAGAGGGAGGGACAGACCTGAAAGCTGTCATTAGAATTCTGTTCAGTTCACTCAAATCAATCTCTCTCAATCTTCACACAAACCTTTCAAGCTTTCAGTCTGCCTGCATCTGTCTTTCTCCCTCTGAAGTCTCATTTTGCTCTCTCCATCTCTTCATCGCTAAATGTCTTTTTCTGTAATCTCTCCCTTAACAGGTTTATTCAACCTTCCTTCACAGTCCTTTCCATTTCAGTCTTACTAGCCAACCTTTTTCTCCAGGCAACAAGCTTGTCTCTTAAAAATCACTTTTTACTTGATTCTTTTACTGCTCGGCTGTTCAGAACTGACAGGGCACTGGCCACTGACAGGGCACTGCTGTAATGTACCATCAAGCTGGTCATTAAATAAACCCCAACAGGCTGATGAAAAGCTCAGGGCACTACTTATTACACAGCTGCTTAATTAAATAAACATGAAATATTGATTGGGTTGAAATTATAATGTGAGAAGAAAAACACCACAATGAGTAATGTGAGAGACATACTATTAGCTCAGCAATGAAATCAGCTGCCTGAGACAATGGTAAATTATACAGTTTAGCAGGCGTTACACAGATGTTCTGTAGAATGTCTGAATACTCAATGATTTACTGTATTGTGCTTCCTCTGTTAAAATATTTTACTTACGTACATCAGTAGGAAATAACAATACAGATTTCCCAATCATTCTTTTCCTTTAACTATAATAATCAATAATAATATATGTATGATCATGGAATTATTAACTTAATTATTAACACCAATTAACTGGCAATTTTTTGTCTAAAACATACGTGACAGTCTAAAAGATACTTGATATTAAGTTTTTGTTGATAGAATTGTTGTATACAAGTCATTCTGTTAGATTCTGTGATTTTTTATGACCAAATCACAGCCATGTTGATTTAGACTCCAACATCACTGCTTCTCGTGAGGTAAATAGATCTCTTTATATAAAACACTGCTGTGTGCTTTAAATATCTGCAGGTTGTAGTGCTGACATTTAACACGGCACCAAAAAAAGCCGCAGGACGAGTTTCTTGCTCTGTATTGGTGCGTCACTGTGACAAAAAAGCACAAAAGTTAATTTTGTTGTTTGTTTCTTTTTCTGGCAAAAACAGCTTGAGGTTGAAAGTGTGTGAGCAAGGAGAAAGATGCCTGAATGTGTATGGTAAGAAGCTTTGATCCTGTTTTGAGAGGACATCAATTAAAAAGGCAGACAGAAACTGAATAAAAGATGGACTGTTAAAATGAAGCCTGTATTCAACTACAAACAATCCTTCTCTCTCGACACAACTAAACAGTGGTCTTCAAGAGAGTGATGTACAATTACTGGAGTCCTTCTCTTTTACAATGGGTGAATGGGTAAACTGCCTGCTGCCTTAGTGTGCGCATTGGTTCACTTAGTAATACAAAATATGTTAATAAATTAGCGAAATTCGAACAAAACATCCCCTTGGGGGGATGGTGGGTGGTTGAATTATTAATGAAGTATTTTATGGTTTGTGAATCCTTAAAATGAAAAATTTTTTCATTTTATTTTTCATTTTTCTTTTGTTTTTCTGGGGAAGGCTATAGTTTATTTCAGTCTGTGGTATTATTATTGGCTATATAAAAAACAGGAAAGATGTGTTAAAAGGTACATACACTTGTGGTTCTCATCTTCAGATGATAGATGAGCCATGTGTAGTTGAACTGAGTTTCCTCCGCATTGACAGATTTAGGGTGGATACAAACTTTTCCGTCAGCCTTAGTGTAAACTTTCACTGGCCTGCAAAAACCATTTAAAAACACTGATGAGTATTTCATTAACATTATATGAATACATGACAGGCCATTACAGTTTTTATACAGAAGATATAACTGATTTCAGATTTATCCAAACCTAAAATCATGCAAACACAAATGTGTTTGCTTACTTTCTATGTTTTGGTAGCACATGACACTAGTAATGACATTAGTTTGGTTGCCAGAGAATGCATCGAATGATCAAATGTATACCTTAAATGTACTGTAATCCGCTTTGAATAAAAGTTCCTGCCAAATGAACAGTCGGTACTGCATTTTTAAAGCGTTTGCCAGTTTTGTATCGAATGGTCCATGAACGCTCTGTGGCAGTGGAGGAGGTTAGACAAGAAAAACCTACAATATGCGTCAGATTTCTGGTTTGCGAGACTATATTCATGCAAACTGATGGAACTAATGAAGATTTCAATTAGCACAAGAGAAACCTGACACGCTTAAGTGTGACATTTCCGGCACGTATTAAACTTTGGTAACCTGTCTGTACTCACTCAATGATGCTCTACTTCTGCAATCTTTATGCTAATTCATATGAAGCTGTGTGTTGCATGTCTGGATAAATGTGAAGCAGAAACAAATGGAGCAAGGTTTGAATTACAGACTGAACGAGACTAAATGTAGAACCTTCTGAATAATGGATATAATGCATCTGAATAAAGCCGTGTGAATAACAGACAGATTGAAGTGCGGCGTGTACAGTGGCGTGCAGCTGATGCATTTTGTGTGCGTAAAAGCTGAAATCAAATGTCACTACTAAGCTCTGCTTGATCAGCGCCATGGCGACGTTATCTTCAAACTGCCAGTGTGACATGGCTAATAATAGAGCCAGACAAAAAGAAGTTCAATAGCTGGAGTTAAAGTGACGATGCCTTATTCACAGACAACGATTCTACTACAGTCAAATATTACAAGTACACACAGATCTTTTATGTTGTATCTGTCAATCCATATCACTTTTCCTCTTCATTATCCTGCTTTGTTGTTTCAAGGTCTTACAAGTCTTTTAAATGTACATTTATGCTTTTATCCAAAACAACTTACAGTGCATTCTGTCTTTACATTTTAGTATATGCATTCCCTGGGAATTGATCCCATGACCTTGGCATTGTCAGGGCCATTGTCAGGGCTCTACCATTTAAGCTAAACAGAAAATATTTTTTAACAAAGTAACTGTGCAATGGTAAAACACAGAGGCTGCATAATTACCAACAACCAAAGCATCCAACTTACATTGGTCTCTTTTTACTGTTGCTGGGGCGGATCTTGGCTACTTTTGGGTACAGGCCTGCTACGATCACCGCCTTAATCAGTTTCTCATTCTCTACACAGCATATAAAAGAGAATAAATAAGATTATTTAAAAAAAAAGTTGTGAAGAGAAACATGGACAACACATAACGGCGGAAAGTCAGTTATGAACAACAATACAATAATCAATCTTATATACAATAATCTGTCTGGTGCTGAGATATGAGGGTGCTCTGAGTGCTTTTTAACATGTTACTATGCAGTTGTTAAATGTTTCACTAGTAACGGTGAGCTACTGTATGCAGACAGGAGGAGATACCGGAGTTTCTGTTCGAGCTAGAATCCTTAGGGTCCTTCCCACTCACAAACCCAGCTGCCAAAAGATGCTCCGCAAACTGACCTTTCATATTCTGAAGCATCTGTTACGATAGAGAAATAAAGTTCATAAACAGATGCAAGGGAATAATCTATTTTTCTTTTTATCATTACTGAAGACAAACGCTAAATGAAAATGTTTTGGTTAACCGAAATATAACATTAAAAAAACTAAAACAAAATACAACTTTCCGGATTTCAAAACAAATAAAAAACTATTAAAAATAAATGTAAAATAATATTACAAATATTAACTTTGGGACAAACTGAATAAGGATAGATGCTTTGGGTTAAAAAAATGTAGGCGAATGTAGCTGTAGCTATATGACTCTGATTTGTATGACTGGTGAATGAAGCGGACTGGTGAAGAGTCAAGACTGACCTGTAGTGTGTTGGCTGACAGGAAGTTGTCCCAGCAGTACTCTCGCTCAAACCTGCCACCCTGTCTCTTAGCATCTTCCCAGCCCTAATAACACAATGAATCAAACACACACAGCATCATCTCCAACAGAAGCTGAATACCCAAATATGACTTCTTAGCAGACAAACTACAGCACTTGAGGACTGCTGTGCTGAGGAAAATAAATGCGATTGCATGATTGTTGTCTTTGTCCAAAGTTTTTTCTCATTACATCAAGGACTTACCCAAAATGCATTGACAATGGTGAGATGATCACTCCTGGAGTTTCTGGAGAGGATTTTTCTTCTGTGGTCTGCAATCTTCTCCTTACCCTGAGATAAAGAGATCCATCAGTCAAACCATCCCTCTTCAAAGTTCACACTATGATATTGCTCTAAAAGGTCTAGAGTAGAGATCCTGCAGTCTGGGAAATTGGTAATTTGGTGTATGGTGGTTATGAATGCATTTGTGTAACGGTGTGTGTGTGTATGTACCAGTGGTATGAAGAAGGGGTCTTTAAAGCTAAGGCTGGCCGCAATGGTAAGCACGGGGTCCAAACAGCCCAGAAGAGCCCCAAACAGAATCATTTTTCCTATGTGAGGCTCTACCGGCAAACGGGCAAGATGAAATCCCAACGGGGTCAACTCCTCATTGCGGTCCAGAGCGTTCTATGGACACATAATACACAGATGTATTACACACATTATAAGGCAAATTGGGAGTTTCAAACAAACAGATCACAAAAGCATTTCTTTTTGCAAATTGTGCTGATGTCACAATGCAATCATTACTTGGCTCTCTGCATTACTTGATTGGTCAATCACAGCATTTTACTTCCAAACATCTTTGAACAATAAATGCTAAATTGTGTGACTGATCATCGTCCCAGTCTCTCTGTACTAATTTCATCCCTCTCTCTCTCTCTCTCTCTCTCTCTCTCTCTCTTTTGTATCATTCCAAGTTCTCATTAACCAAAATAATTTTAACAAAATAAATATTTCATTACTCCAAACATCCTTTCCACATATATCAGCCCTTCTTTCATTTATTTCTTTATCCACTAACCAGGTCCACCAGGTGGGTGATGGCCAGCTCTATCGCTCTGTCTGATGGGGGGTCCAGAGTTTTCAGCAGGAATGACGCAATGGAGCCCAACTTCAAGATCTAAAACAAAAGCATGCACCAAATCTGAGTAAAAACAGCTTTCTACAGAAAATATGCGAACAACATGCCAGTGTAAAAAATACTGCTGGCAGTAAATTCTCTGCTGCCATTAGCACATAAGCCAAAAATACAATTTTGGATCCTGCACATAACTGAAAAGAAACAGTGGCTTTTATGATCCAAGCAGATTGAGCGATATAAGATGATCCACAAGGCTTTGTTTGCTGCATGTGTGTGAATGAGTGTGAAGCAGTGAGAAGCAGTTCATCAGACGCGTCGCCACACAGGAACAACTGGGACTGAGCAGCCATGTGGAGGTGAAAATGAGCAGTAATTGACACAGCTAAAACGCCTCGTTAGACAATTACACTGGCTCTCAGATACAATGACAGTGATTAATGTCCCTTTTAATCCATTAGTTTGTTTGTGTGCTCGGCTATTACGGTCACCGGAGACTATTTGTGAAACCTCTGCCCGCAGGCCCCATTAAAGCCACACAGACACAGGAAAAAATTTTGTGTGTCTGATAAAGTGTGTGTGTGTGTGTGTGTGTGTGTTTGAGAGCATAAATGAGTCACTGGTGGAAATGTTCATCTGTGAGAGGTTTTCTCTATAGGAATTGCCAAAAAACATGATTCTTATGCATTTCAACAGCATACATGCCCACTATCTGTATTAGTGCTTTTATACAGAGCCAATACAAGCAATTGGTCCACAAGCCTGGTGTGAGTCACAGCTAGAAAGACATACACTTTATCGAATTTCCATGAGGAATTTGACCTGCATTTTAGTGAAACACGGTATGCACAGAAACACGAACAAACACGTTTGACCGTATACCTTTATTTGCAAGCAAAGCTCTTCCAGTGGGGTGCGCTGAATCTCAGGTAACTGGTAGCTATCGAGAAGGCTGGCCCTCAATCCATTATACAAGTGGTAGCATTTCCCTGGAGATACTCTACACGCACAATTACACACAAAGCAAATGAGACACAGAAAATACAATGTCATACTGTTTTCATTAAGAGAGACTGTGTGATGCAAATTACAAATTACCACTGTAGAAAAGCAATTCAGAGTTTAATCATCTGTTGTGGATTAATATCAGCAAGAGCAAACATGCACGCATAAACATTTACATTTATTCATTTAACAGACAATTTTAACCAAAGCATCTCAGACTCGCATGAAATAATGGGAAAAGAGACAAAGACTGAGCATACAGCAGGTGTAAGCATACAACAACTAAGAGGTAATCAAGGACATTCAAGTTAAATATTATATGTCAAGATAAATATTATATGCAATCTTTTAATAAGAAAAACATGTTCTGTGTTTTTTTGTGAAATCACCACAAAAACTGCCGCTACATAATTTGAATAAACATTATAATTTGAATAAATGTTTCACATCTGCCTATTATTTTGGTATAACCTCTACCACACACATAAACACACTTCTAAATGCCACATAAAAACAAAACAATCTATGATTTATCACTTTACACATCAAGCAAACCGTCACGTCCTGTTTAAGTGTCAGTTTAAGGCCGCAATATAGACCACACTTTATTCCTATGGTCAAAAGTGTAGCAAAGCAAGACCAGACAAAGCTTGCTGATGTGAAAGTCAATTTGCTTTTCCATGAATAATGCAGTGCTATGGCGTTACTGTGGCAACAGGAGGTGTGTGTGTGCCAGGCACGATAGAGGTGGTGTACATTTGAATGTTTATGTGAACAAGTGTGAAATTGAAATGGTGTGTCAGTCTGTGCTGAGCAGCAGGGCAGATTAATTTAAAAGTGAATCTAGTCACTGACTTACTATCGGCCTCTCTCTGATACACACGCAACTCTCCTCACTCACTCACTGTCTAAAAAGCATGAGTCACTGTGTCAATTTAACCTCAAACACGTAGGCACCAGATGCAAATGAGAGCTGCTCTCGCACTCTCAGGCGTATACCTGAAGTTATTAGCCTGCCATTTAAATACAAAATAAACTTAATCACAAACATATTTCATAGACACTAAATGCATTATCCATTTAGGGTAGAAAAACACATTTCCTCTTAAAAAGGAGGAGATAAATGAGCAGGGGTTTTAAGAGAAAAAGCACATTGATTGTTTTGTACCCCATTGTATCAAATGACTGAGATAACAATGAATCTATTTAAGGCCACATGCTTCCTCTCTGTGAATTTTAGATTAGAGGCAGTAAAAACCTTGAGAGAGTTGCTGAAGAACCTCACAGGTGGAGGTCTGGCGCTGAAAGACCTTCATGAATACACTTAAATTAGTTATGAATAAATGGAAGTGGAGAGATTAGAAGAGGAGTTTATTCACACTGAGGTTAAAGACGGCTCAGGGACTTATGTTAGTTGATTCTTACATTCCATTCAAAATGCTAATGAAATTAATTAACGATACGCTGATTAATTAATCCAGTTAATCGTGGTGTATGTTGTCTGAAAAAAGCCCCCAAATTAAGATTATTTAAAAACATCTCAGGGGAAATGGTTAATTGTGCTCACTTTTTTTAGATCACTTTTTATGAATCTACTAAAACAACATTTAGAGTGGTAGGAAAAAAAATGGAATGAAAATTATTCATTTTATCCCAAAGCACTCAAATGATACCACTGGGAAAAGCATATACTATATATCCTGAAAGGTCTGACATTTTTCCAAGGGGTACAGTTCCTCCGACTGAGATTGGATTTGATACTTGTGAATGGATTGAGAAAGAACTGCTGATATATAAAGAGAGTATCGCATAAAGAGGGATACATAAAGAGAGAGACAGAAAGATAGAAAGAGACAAAGAGAGAAACACACAGACAGAGAGGCATAGAAGAGAGAGTGAGAAGGAGCGAGTGAGAGCAAGTGAGAGAGCGAGTGAGAGTAAGTGATCTGTACCTTCCAGCACGGCCTTTCCTCTGTTTGGCATTCGCTAAGCTCACCCACTCTGCAGTCATGGTGCTGATGTTATTCTGTGTGTCAAAATGGGTTTCTTTAATCTTCCCTCCATCGATCACGTACACGACATCATCTATCGTGATACTGAAAAACATAGACTGAAAGTGAGACGAATATTGCAGTGTATTGACGATGACACTGCAGTGGAGGAAAACAGCCTCAAAACAACATGAAATCAAAACTGACCCTATACTGACTTAATAAAAAGCATGTCACTGGTTTTACTGTGCATGATTCCTATACGTCACGTAACACAATTTAAAGCAATTTTTACACAATTATACAAAAGGTATATGAAGTTTAACTTTTTGTAATCCGCTATGACATAATGTGAGACGTGATATAGCTCTTTGATAACATAAATCATGATCACCTCTGGATATTGATGACTATACACCAAGCATTTAAATGTCAGAAAAGCCTAATTATAGCTAACAAGAGATCCACACATGAATTTGTGTATGAAAATCTCATCAAATTCTGTCTGCTTTCCATTCTTTGTGGAGTTTGTTTGTACAGACAAGACCCGAAGTCTGTTTAAATTTTGTGCTAGCACGTTGTTTTAATTAGCTGGCTCTGTAGCCACTTGGCCACTGCATGGGTTCAACTTCTGCATACTGATAGCTCTGCTACATTAGCAGTGACAATACTGTTAATTATTCATTATCACACAAAACAGACAAATTCTTATTTGAATTTTGACTCACATCAGGCAGTATCAGGGGCAGTAAACCACAAAACACACTCTGAGAAACATATGTACATCATAAACACACATGCACACGCTTAAGCGCACACAAGCGCACCTTGTTTCTGCAATGTTGGTAGCGATGACAATCTTGCGCACTCCCGGGGGCGGCTTTTTGAACACCTGAGGGGAGAGAAAGCAAAGTGTCATTTATGGGAATAATACCACTATTGATTGTTAGAGGGACTGGACACAGAGCTTAGAGAACTGAATTCAGTTCAGTCAGATGGGAGGGCAATCATTTGAAAGCTGCATTAGGAGGCAGAGAGCTTGTCGCAGCTGTCTGCACTCACCTGAGTCTGAGAGACCGTGGGCATCAAAGAGTGAAGGGGGATGATTATAAACCTGTCTGAAAGAGCAGAGATACAAGAAAGTCAGATCACAGGCTGTGGCTGCCAGCCTATGTGCATTTGTGTTATTTCTGCATTATGATTACTGTAGCTGTGCACAGGGCTCTGACTGAACTTTCTGACACTTCTGTGAATGAAATAAATTGAGAATTTATCAGCTGTTCATAACTGTAGAAGCGAATTTTGCAAGAATTCATTAAATAACATTTGTTTTTGATTTTTTTAATTACATTTTGTTTTTTGATTTATTTGTAAAAAATAAATTTACAAATAACAAATTTAGCTATTTTCTCTTGTGTATTTGTCATGTATATTTAGCCAGCCTAACAGTGAAAGACCTGTCCCCAAAAAAGCCAAAAACCATCACGATTCTGTTCCTAAAATACTCGTTTTGGATGTTATTTTGGATCTGGATATGCATATTCGTGAGACTCAACATCTACCTGATTTAAACATCTTGTCAGCCATAAGCAGATCATTTAGGTTGCTGATGTTGTCCCAGCCAGGCAGAAACACTAGAATCGCTCCATCCTAAAAGATAAAGCAGCGTCAAGATGTCTTCAATTGTGCGCACAGGCTTTTATATTAATAGAGTTTGCTAGGGCATGAATCATTATTACTATTGCCCATGCTTGAACAAACAAATACTTAAATCATCCTGAATGTCTGAGCTATGAACATAAATAATACCTCAGATTGTAAAGATTGTTGAGGACAGACTGGGACTTGATTTATAGACCAGAATATCAAAAACTTGGTTTAGATAAGAAACCACCTAGCAACATCCTAGCAATCACCTAGAAAATTCTGGAAACTGCATAACATTACACTAAGAACCACGCACAACACATTAGCAACTTCATAGCAATTTCAGCTTCATGGTACGATTTTGCACATGTAATGACCACTCCCCCTCAGAAAACAGGACAATTGTTTTTCCCCCTTTTTCCTGCCAGTGATGGCAGAAAAAACTGTAAATAACAAGAGAGAAGACAGAGAAAAGGGATTGTGGAACTATGCAAGCCAGACTCAAACTTACATCACCCACATGAGCACCATGGTTCAATGTGCCTAAACATGCTATAACTGCTAAGCCACAGCTCCTACCACAAACATTCTTGCACATAAAGAAAGCAATATGATGCAACACGGTCAAAATGAAATGTTTTCAGCTGTGTCACTGGCCAACTTTTCTGAATATTTTTAACAGCTTCTAAATCACAGAATTGCTTTGCCACGCTGTAATCTGAAAGGCCAATTTATGTACTTAAAACTGAGTCACTGACCATAGGCAGTTAAAAGTGAATTAAATCTATTACAATAGCAAAAGAAATCTGAGCCTTTTATCCTCATAAAAAGACAGTGTGTGTCGATGGAGGAAAGGAGGAAGTGTCCCCAGACAGCCCTGATTCTATATTTAACAGCCCAGTGACGTCACATCAAGGGTACATCACAAATTAAACAGTCTACTTACTTTTGCCGTGTGTGCATTCACATGAGCATGCCGATAGGCATCTGTGTGTGTGTGTGTGTGTGTGTGTGCGTGAACGAGTTTTAGAGCATTTTGTGACCCAGATTCCGCTGTGCCTGACATTAAACACACCCAACAAACCCTGACATTAAAACACCCAACATTCCCAAATGGTATGGTTAATTAACAATTCTTAATCTCACTGTTCTGCTGTGACATCCAAGACTGTGACACTCATGACGCAAAAATGCAATTACATAAAAACTCTTCATCTTCCCCAGACAAAGACAACAAGCAGGGACATTCAAACAGGTCTGATGGGACTATTTCATAACCAGAAAGTTAGTTGCCTGCCGCATTTGCATGGTTAGGTTAGAAGATACATACACATACAAGATAGACTACATGGTTAGCAAAGAGATATGTAAGTGGTTGTAAAGTCAATGAGGGTGCTTAATCTTCAGAGAACACATTAATTAAAACTGCTTTTGATCCTCTTCGTAAAATTTCATGGCTCGGTTTCTTAATTAGCCAACTGCCATGCTTGCCTTTTGAAAGACAACCCATACTGCTGTATCTGACAGAGTGGTCATGGCCCATAAACACACAGTAACCCTTCTAAAAAGTCTCTCAGTTTCTGCTCTCACTCTTTGCACTTTTCAGTAGGGTCAGTAGACTTATGCCTTGAACATTCTGCTGTCACAGTTATTTAGCATTTAGTCTCACCACATGTTAAGGTTTTGACTTTCAAACTCCAATAACATTTAAGGTCTCTTTTCTATAAAGGCAGTTCAGCCCTTTCTGCCAATTATTAATAAAATCAAAAAATATTTTATAAAAATGTAAAAAAGTGAATTTGCTAATAAAGAAGAGTTTTTTTTCCACAACTGAATGCTGTTATACAGTATATACCCTTTATATACCCTTAAGGACTTGCTGACTAGAGCCCCATGGGTCTTCACTGGCTGACGTCATCACAGCATGTACTCTGAGAAAAACCACAAGGGTCGAGGGCAAATGGAACAGGGCTTTAAAGGCACATCATTAAACAAAATGGACCATTTAATTGTCAATGATAATCAATAAAAAAGGAAATTATAACTCTCTAACACAAAAAACCTAATCTCAGGACAAAATAAAATTATCAAAACATATGAATTTAAAGGTTAAGTACAGTAAGGGGGTTATTAAAGCTTCCAGTTCCTTAAATATGAGCAATGGAAATTAAGTCTCTAAGCATGACAAGTAGATTAAACATAAACATGCAGTGGTATAAATGTGACAGTGAAAAGGAGAGATAACCAGACAGAACCTAAAAATGTTTGATGCCTTTTATGGCATCCTCTCTGACACATTCCTGCAATCATGTGACACGTAGCAATATTTTTCCACATAAAACAGCTTTGGAACTGAACAAAAATCCCCGAGGTATCAAGAGAGGCACCAGAAATGGAGTTCATGTCAGTTCAGGTGAGGTGAGGAGAGTGGAGGGGAGAGGAGCGGACATGTTTTTGTTTTACTGGAAGCTCACCATCTGTTTCTGCTTCGGCCAAGTCACACACACAAAAACAGAGGAAAGGGACTCACATCCTCATTCATCACAATATGCCGGATCAATGCCACTATAAGCTCCAGATTGATCTTGTCATCATCATCCATCATCTCCAGAGCGTCAATGGTGCTGTCTGAATACCTGCCAATCAAAACAGAGAAGTAACGTTACATCCCTTTATACAACAGTGTCTTGATACAAGCACAGCTTTTAATTCCTGAACAACTCACAAGCAGACTAAGTCACGTTGATAGCTGAAAGATAAATATCACTGCAGTCTAACGTCAGCTCGCCAATTTTATTTTTAAACTGCACTAAATAACTTTGTCATAGCGGCTGACACAGGTCTGTAAATTAAATGCCTCACGACACTGCAATTTGTCAAATTGTCCATTTACTTGAATGACTCCTGCATACAGTTCAAAGCATGATGTATGGGAGTACAGGTGTAAAGTGGTACATAATAATACAGAATGTACGAAACACTGTGAGAAGTTTATGGACTGACCGATCTCTGAGCGTGCGGGCGTAGCAGGGCCAGCTCTCGCGGTATTCAGCCTCTTTCTGCTCCTTCTCCGGTCGAACATTCTGGCCATGCATAAAGCCTCTCCTGTAACGAGGCCTACGGTCCTGTTGGTGCTGTGGTCTAAATCTACAAGCAAATGTTAAAGTGAGACACTCACAGCAGTCAATCAATCAGCTTTACTGAACTGTATCTGCTTTGGCCATAGTTGTAAAACATGGCGGAAAACTCTCTTGTTGGTCCTCTAAAACAAGGTCCCCCTGCTTGGAACCAAGCCATTGCAGCAAAAGGTGGTCAAGCTGGTCAGCCAGCTCTAGCTTTGTATTACAACATCTTTAACTAGCGTACTGAATTCCCCACAAAGCTAGACAATGCGGTCTACCAGCACTGACCACTGACCAACTCAGCCCAGTCAGCTGGACAACCTAAACCATTGGACAAATAACCCATTAGAAAAGCTCTGACCAGCTGGAAACCATTCAAAACAGCTTATAAAGGCTTTTATTACCTTAGCATTTCCACCACATCCTCCAGTAAATACTCTTTCACTGGGTATGTATATCCAGGAATGTGGATCATGGGACAGTTATCTGTAAGAAAAAGAATCAGTATGAAGAAAGGAAGGGGCTCTGCAATTTCAAATAACTCCCACAGTCATGTGTATGTAACTTATTATAGGGTTGGATTCACATTGTTCATGATCTGATTCTTTTGTCTTTGAAAGCTGAAGCTATTATTCCGTTCATTAGTGCTATGCTAAGTCCTGTCGTACTGTGCTCTTTTGAGGGCTACAGATAGCTTTATTATTCTATTATATTTTATCTCCACAAAAGATCTCACACACATAAAACCACATTATAATTAAAACTGAAGTATCTTTAAAGCAAATGTACCTAAATCATCTACATAAGTTACTTAGGTTCTCTTACCGAAATACCTGCTGAATTTCTCAGCATTTAACGTGGCACTCATGAGGACTACCTTGAGGTCGTCTCGAGCACTTAACAGGTCCTTCACGATGGTGAGAAGAACATCAGACTGAAGACTCCTCTCGTGAATCTCATCCAGGACCAGATGACTCACGCTGGAGAGGTACCTGATCAAACAAACAGAGCACTAGAGCAAAGAACAGACTTTTGATACTCGTGAATGGGTGAATACCTTTGAAAACTGAACTAGAACAGAAAGCGAGACAGACTTATTGTAGCCTGGTTCACCTTAGGCCATGTTCACAGAAGCAGAATACACTTAGAATGACATCTTATAATAAATATTTAACAATGTTATCGGTTAATTAAGGTCAAAGGGACTTTATCAAAGATGTTAACTTCCATAACATTATGTTTACATTAATCTCTGACATCATGGTTACAGGTGTTATTCATTGTAATATGACAATAGATGGTTGAGTTCAGTTATCCGCTCCTACAAACAGTACTGGAGATACTTCTCTGAGCTGTTGTATAAACAAAGCAAATCGAGAGTAGCACCTGTTGGTAAATACGATTTTCAATCCCAAACCCTCTGTGAACGATCCCTTACAGGGTTTCTATGCGAGACTTCTGTGTATATGAATATTTTAGCAGCAAAAAAGAAAAGATCAGAGGAAAAAAACAGTGTGTAATGTTTTCTCTATGTGGGTTGGACTGAAAGCTGTCTAAGTGAATAAGTCAAGCTAAGAGGCATGGTGAACGGCAGGCATCTCCCTCTGGCAGCCTCTAAAGCAGAATTAAAGTCAGTGAGCGATACTGGATGTATGTGCAATTATATGTTTGACTTTGCTTATGCATTGAGTATGCATAAGCGTTTGAGCACAGGCCACACACCTGCTGTGGACTGATTAAACAGTGCTGCCTCTTACTGGGTAAAGAGAAAGTAAAGCACAGGGATAGAGGATGGAAAGGGGTAAAAGAGCAGATCGGAAGGGAGATGTAGAACACTTACGGATCCGAGTGGAGCCACTGAAGTATAATGCCCGTCGTACAATACAACACCGAGCCTTGTTTCCGTGGTAACCGGCTGAAAAGCAGAGCCAGAGAGTGGGAGGAGAAAACAGGAAAAGTCAGAGTAAAATTTTTTTCCATTTCAATTTAAATATTACAGTTGTAGCAACACTGTTACAGGAGGTGTATGCTTATATTAAAAAAACACTGAACACATAAAGCATATTCTATATTATTTTTTGGACTGTTTCTTTGTCCAAGGCCAGGCACTCAGTCCAACAACTACTTTATGTTTACTTTACGTAACTATGTTTCCCGCAACAACAGAAAAGCAAATCTAACAAAAAGGTCTGTGTCTTTATAAGACCAGGCCTCATCTTCTCCCACACTTCCAAACACACAAAGAGCCAATCACATGAGGGCAAAAAGAACCACAGGATCACCACAGGTTCTAGAATGATGATGATAGAGAATAACGGAGACAATGAAAGAGGTCCTGCATGTATTAACCTCTCATGGTCTGAGACGATTGCCTGTATCCTACTTTCTCCACACAACTGTCTTCATACCTTTCCTCCCCACACATAACTGACCCTTCCACTGGTCTCTCTCAGGTCCAGTACTCCTCAGTTCCTCACCACAGTAGGATTAACAGCGCATTTCCCTTCTCTCCACCCTCTACTCACATCCACACTTTTTTACATAATCACTCTCTCTCGGCTCAGCTAAAGCAAGTAATTCCCCACCGCCTCACTTCTCTGCACCCCCACCCCCCGTTGTTTAATTACTTGAAGGATGTCAAGTGTGTGACCTGTGTTAAGGGGGTATTAGACACTTGATGAGCTGCAGCATTCTGTTCCCTCTCTAACTCCTGTTTTAACAGCAGCAGGTTCTGACTGACTGCTTCCTTAACAGGTTTATAGTCGCACAATAAATCACTCTAGGGGCATGTTGGTAACCAACTAATGTCCAAAATTAACTTTTCCCCTCACCTGCTTAAATCATATACACTTCCTGGCTGGCCATAAACACTTTCTGGCCATTGTTTTGTTTGTATTTTTATTATTTCTTTAGTTCTTAGTCTCAATGTGTACCTGCTATGATAATGTACAGAGTTTTGTTTTGGTCATGCATTTGTTTTGCAAATATAGTCCACACACCAAACAACAAGGGCACCAATTGATTTATATCGTGTGGACACAAAACCACTGAGACATTTTTTTAAACATTTTTGTGTTTCACAGTAAAAAACATCATTTAGGTTTGAAATGACATGAGGATGAGTAAATATTAAACTACATTTTTATTTTTGGGTAAACTATCCCTTTAACTTAAGCCTGCTTGACGGACATATCATGTTGGATGAAGGACCACCACCTTCAACTCAACATTGCCAAAACAGAAATGCTTATGGTTTCACTCAACCCATATCTTCTTCACAACTTC
Source organism: Botia almorhae (assembly GCA_036877575.1). Classification (NCBI taxonomy): domain Eukaryota; kingdom Metazoa; phylum Chordata; class Actinopteri; order Cypriniformes; family Botiidae; genus Botia; species Botia almorhae. Next base: position 120,543 of record JAZGTJ010000257.1, read on the forward strand.
TCACTTCAGATTGAGGGGTCAACCACATCTCCATCCAAGACGGTCAAAAGCCTTGGAGTAACGATTAACGATCAATTGAGCTTCTCTGACCACATCTCTAGAACCGCTCGTTCCTGCAAATTCACCCTATACAACATCATGAAGGTCAGACCCTTCCTATCGAATCACGCAACACAACTCCTCGTTCAAGCTCTGGTTCTCCCCAGACTGGACTACTGCAATGCTCTCCTCGCAGGGCTTCCGGCTTGTACTATCAAGCCCCTGCAGTTGATTCAGAATGCAGCAACAAGAGTGGTCTTTAACGAGCCTAAAAGAGCACACGTCACGCCACTGTTCATCCAGTTGCACTGGCTGCCAGTAGCTCCTCGCATCATATTCAAGGCTCTGATGTTTGTGTTCAAGGTGACTACTGGATCCCCACCTCCCTACCTGCTCTCACTTCTTCGCACTTATGTGCCCACCAGAAATTTGCGTTCAGCTAACGAACGTCGCCTTGTGGTTCCATCCCAACGAGGGAAGAAATCACTTTCCCGGACTCTTTCACTATGCCCGGTTGGTGGAATGAACTCCATATCTCCATCAGAATGGCTGAGTCATTAGCCGTTTTCAAGAAACAACTAAAAACTCATCTTTTTCGTCTTCACTTCCTTGACTAATCTACTAACACACCGTCACTTCTACTTCTTTAAAAAAAAAACCTTCTTATGCTGTGTTGAAATACCTGAGACCTGTCTATAGCACTTATTCACTGTTGCCTCTTATTGTAGTTGAAGTTTCTTCTTTGTCCTCATTTGTAAGTCACTTTGGATAAAAGCGTCAGCTAAATGACTAAATGTAAATGTAAATGAAACCTTGATCAACTCAATTTCCAGCCCAAAATGGATACATGGCTGTAAAATTCAGTGTTTATAAAAACTGTTCTGTTCAGTTTAAAGCCATCTGCCCAGAGAAAACACCTGTGAGGAACTTAATGCTTCTCTCATCTGCCTATATGTGGTAATCAAAGAAATCTGCTGCCTAGTAATTACAAAGTAATTACTAACAATACTATAGTAAAGAGGCAATAGTTTTTAAACATTTTTAAACAGAAAATGTAAGTGGGGTTTGCCTGTACAAAATGCCACAATGCTGGCAGTTCAATTCATTCATCAAATCAATGCTATGCAGTTGCAAAGGTATTCTGCATAATTGCTAGGTAGTTACTTACTGGCTCAAGTCATGAAGGAGTATGTACAATGTGTGTATTCATATAAAAATCATATGACTGTTTTGAAAAGTAACAGCAGGTCTACTCAACAAACACAAATGGCGGCCAGTGAGAGGAATAGCAATAGTGATGTTTCTTTAGCAGCACCACTAATAATAAAATGGAACTAAGGAGATGACAAAAGTAACTAAGAAGAGAGTTTTGGCAGTAAAGCTCTAATCAGTGCTCTCTTTTCCACCTCAGAAGAGAGGCAATTATCTGCTCTCGGACAGAACATGTTCCAGTGACCTCGCTGCTTAATCCACTTTTCTCCAGCACTCAGACACGCTTTTAAGATAAAACCACTAGACTAAATAAATAAAGGCAGACTTTCCCTGCATAAAATTTTAAAGGGGTCATGTCATACAGAAATAACTGCAAAAAGGTCTGGTCAGAAAAATCTTTGACTCAAGTTAAAAGAATACATTTCTTATCACTTTCAACCTGATCTCACAGGAAAATTTATTATTATTATTAATATTTTATGAGGTTGAAATTTAGTATGAATCGTACAAAAACACAAGACGCAAAAAATTATTAAAAACACAAGCGTGAAGGTTCACCTCTAACCCCACCCCTAAACATAACCTGCTCACTGGCGCATAAGCAGATAGCACATTTCAGCAGATAGCTTTGTAAACCACAAACTTGTCACAATGTAACAGTTTTTGCAATGAGGCTGTAACTGAAAGGTAGGACAGCACAAGCATGTTGATCCTAATAACAAAACCAACAGCTGTAAATTCTGTTACTCATTTCATATACAAAAAATGTAGCCAATCACAAGAGTGGGGATTTAAATAGAAGTATTAAGGCCAAATCACCCAAAATATCAAGAAACAATGTCTTTAAATTAAATGGATTACAGAGAAGTAAAATGTTTATGAAGTTTGATATGTCCCATTTAAAACATAGTAAGAAAGAAAACAGTATTGTCATACAAATCTCTCAGCATCCTTAATGTCACCTCTAACAATGTAACCAACAAACTATAGTTACTAAATCACTTTATTATCGACACACAAACCGTAAAAGTTATCTAGCTAAGAATTTACTGAGCTTACTTATCATAAATTAGGGTTTTATGGAGAGTTGGCAGGTACTGGATAGTTAGATAGATAATGAGAGAGATGTGGTTTCTAATTCTAAGGCCAGGATGATAATTGCACCATTAACAATGAAATCTGATTGATCTGATTCACTCACCTCTGCAGACGAATCTGATACCCACAGGACTTCCCTTCTCCCACTGGTTCTGCCCGCTCCGCAGCTACTCTTTCTGCTACCTAAAAGCAAGCACACTTAAACTTACACTGCTGATACATAGAAAGATATCTTAAATGTTATGGCTTTGACATTAGCAGGACCAAATGGAACTGTAATCCGTTTGTCTGAGCAGCATTGGTATTTGTACTTACTGATATGGCACTGATGCGTCGTGGCTGGGTGCAGACCACCCTGCAGAGAGAGCCCATGTCTTTCTGAATATAGTCATCAAGGATGAACTGCGTAACCTGGGTGGTCTTCCCGCAACCAGTCTCTCCACTGATTACCAAAACCTGGTTAGCACTGATCAACCTAACCAGCTCCTACAAAACAAGACAGAAGGGTGATTGTTATGTGATTGGCTGAGGTTATAAAGTTGCATGCTTGTTTACATTTACATAACTAAAGACATTTATGCGCATCAACAATTCCCACACAGTACAATTCCCACAATACTGTATACAAAGCATGGGATGTAATCACAAATGTATTAATATTTACCTCTCTCATTCCATACGACGGCAACTTTTCCCTAAATTTCTGAAGAAAGGAAACCACCATATTAAAGCAAAGCAGTTTTTTAAACCAGAAAGTTGGGCAAAAGATTTCTTTGTCCATCTCACCAGCATATCAAGGTATCGATGGTTATCTCCTTTCTTCTGCAAATCTTTCTTGAGCTCCTCATCCAGGGAGGGTTTTTGCACAACATCGTGGAATAAGTACTCAAGATCTGTGTCATTCAGCTCCTCTTTCACACTTGCCTCCGATTTAAACTCCTGCTTTACCTCTTGGGGTTCAATTTTTGGCACTTTCAGAGCGTTCTGAGGTGCTGGAGGATCATCTCCATCAAAGTAACTGAAACATAGAGACCTTGCTATTAAGCACAGCTTGAACTGACAACTGGTTAAGGTAAAGAATTATTTACAGTTAACAGTTTAGTAAAGAAATAGTTATGATATAATAATACTGATAAAAAGGTAAACATTACACATTAGATTAATTATGGGATTAATTATCTAAGATAAAACGTATTCATTATAGAAAGTCTGATGACTTTTAAAAAGATTACAAATATACATAATGGGTGTTTTTCATGCTTGTACAATATTGTGCATACACCTGTGGTTGCTGGGCTCCTCCTTCACCCTCCAATTTTGAGATGTGGAGGGAAGTGAATCCCTGCCTGAATCTCTCTGGACAGAGTTTAGCAAACAAGTGATGTGCTGCTCTCGCGATGCATCCATCTGAACAACAGCCCTCTAAACATGACACAAAATAAAAACAATGCTCTCCTTTATTATCGTGTATTATTGTACAGATTGTAGCTGCTATTAAATATGAACTTTACTATTACCATGTTATAAGGTAAACTTTACTATTATTTTATCGCACAGAACATGTCATGTTATTACTACTGTATGGCTGCATTTAATAAAAGCTGACTCTTCCCTCTCTCTCCTCTGCTTCCTAAATCAGTATGCTGGATAATAACTCTAAAAATTAAAAAAATAAATAACTAGATGTTATGTACAATTATTTTTCTGTTGTGGAACCTCTTTGCACTATTCTGTGATTGTTTATGCTTGTCTCATTTTCCTTTCTTTCTGCCTCCTTAAATTATAAAGAATTCATTAGTACTACGACTATATTATGCCATGCTATGGTGCCTTTAATAACAATTAAATAAATAGTAACTTGTGAACATAATTTAATAACAAATTTGATTGACAGACCATGTATACCTGAAGACATGGCATCATTTCAAAACAATACCAAGCTGCCATTTAAGTACATTTCATAAATAAACAGCCTTGTAACTGCCCAATACTCACAGATTTCCTTTCTGCCTCAGATCTTTTAATTCCTCCCCATTTGGCATACCACAATCCTATTTCTCGACCCTTTAGATGGGGTGGGTGTTTGCCTCTTCCACCTCCTCCTCGTCCCCCTTCATGCCCCTGATCTTCCCTTGAGTCCCACTCGGAGTTTTTCTGGTATCCACCTCCACTGGACCCAGACTCTCCATCCCACCTGGATCCATCCCCGAACCGTCGGCCTCCTCCTCTTCGACCGCGTCTATTTCCATACCCATGACTCATGCTGCCACCGGAAAACAGCAGCTAATCTACACTTTATCCCGACGTGAATGCCAGTCAACGGCATGTATCAACCAGTCGCTGTCTCTGTGGTTACGATGCCGTCGTTAAACAAGATCAAACCAAAAGCCGACTCAACAGTATCACTAACTGTCAACACGCATGAGCAACAACAACGACACAATTCCTTAATATGCTCGTGGCTAAGACACTTCTGATTTTTTACTATGGCTACATAAGCATTATTTTTGTTCAAACATCCTGTGCGTCGCACACATATGACCAAACGAGCTAACGCAGAGGCGACTAATAATGACGTCGTGATATGTGATCGGTGCTGCTGGTAGGCTGTGCACTAGTGCTGCAGTTAAACTTTTTCAAACACAAAATTAATTTAAGTGAAAACAATATTCTGGCAAATAAAAGAAGAATGAAGGTAATAAAAAACTAGAAGAATAAAAATACAAAAAAGAATAAACATAATACTGTAATAAAATAAAGTTTGATTTTTTTTTAAATAATGCAAATTAAATTATAAAACCTTACTGCTTACACAAATTACCAAATTACGTCATTTTACAAACATTTTAGCTAGCAAAAAAAGGGGCCAGCGCAGTAGGTAAGCACTGTTGTCTCACAAGAAGGGCTCAGTTCGAATCATGGCTAAGCCAGGATGTTTTTCTGTGTGGAGTTTGCATGTTCTCCCTGTGTCAGCATGAATTTCTGCTGCTTCCCACTATCCAAAGACATGCTAAATTCCCTCTTGGGTGTAGATCAACCATTTCTTATCCTGAATATGGCCTTATAGATGCTTTAATAGTGTAAATCAATGGATAACAAGTAAATAAATAATAACCAGCTATAATATTTATATAAACACTGTTTTTATTTTATGTTGTTTCCCCTTATTATATTTATTTATAATTGCTAAACGTTCTGACAGCAATATACATGTAACTGTACCTTGCTTGTGGCTGATCATGATTGAACCAAATGGAGGAAAAACAAACACCTCAGGAAACAAAACTCTGTTTTTGGGAGGAAAAGAATGAGCGAATCCTCATAATGTTCATCTCAAAACCAAGAGACAGTAATTATCTTCGCTTAGCATCTCTTTCTCTGGTGTAATCTTAACGGCTACATCTCCTAGTCTAAGATGTGGCTGTTTTCCTGCTGGATCCCAGAGCAAACATGGTATCAACAAAAGAAAAGCTGTGTGTTTACTGCCTCAGAGAGTCTTTAGGCACTTGTCCGTATGCTTATACTCTATTTGGCCTATGCCCACATTGTCATTAGTGTCTTGTTTAAAGGCAGTGGAGCAGAGGCAGCAATTAATAGGGAGGTGAAACAGCAACTGTTTTAACAGAGAGCAAGGAGATAATTAGAGCCCTGTGGTGTTGTAATGGGAGAGCTGTGTGGTGGAGGTGCAGTATCCTGCAGAAGCTTCCAGACCCAGTCATGAAATATGTATTAGATCTTTACCATCACAGCAAGTCCTCTTTTTAAGTGAACCTAAACCAACCATGTAATGTGAGGCTTTCTTCATGTAAAGTAAAAATGGTATTTATTAATAGGATAGATCACCACAAAGTTACAATTCTTTTATTATTTACTTACATTCATGTTGTTTGAAACCTGCATGTCATGTTTGTGGAACATAAAACCAGTTAAATGTTCCATCTGCGGAATCTTAGTGACTGACAGCTTCAGTCCCAGTTTACATTGAATATATGGAAACAGCAGTTTCAACATTCTTTAAATTGTTTTCTTCATATTTTTTCATTATTTTTATGTCATGACAGAATTATATTATATCAGTTATATTCCCTTACAAAGTAACAAGTGCAATCACTAGTATTATGTTTTAGCACAGATGGTCACTAGCACATATATTGTACTGTATGTTTTAGATGCTGGTGTGCTTGTGTCTCATAATCTTATTTTATATTTATATTAAATATATACAGTATATATGACAGAAGTAGCATATTAAAGGTGTGAAGTGTGCAAAATTAAGAGTGGTTCTGACAGAATTCCTTACTAATACTTATTAATAGTTTGTGAACATTTCATTTCATTTAATCTAGTTCGACATATGATCCCCAAACAGCTTTAATTGCTGTTACCTTTTCATTCCACCCACAGACTCATGGTAGCACTCTGAAGCTTTATTTTTTTTGTATTTTACTCTGAAGCTCTTTTTACATTATTAAGCAGATAAGGGAGTTCTCCACCACTGATGGCTTTGACAGACTGTGAAATATGTGTGTTATGTTGTGTGTTTGGACATGTCTGTCCATGCAAGATTAAAAGGAGTTATTTTGGGTTGAAAATGGTACAGAGGCAGGAAGAAGGTGACAACTTGATGTCAAAAACTAACCATCTAAAATGTCACCTAACAAACGTGTGATTGGTCATTTTTCTCTTTTATGATTTGTCCATCTCTTAATCCTTCTACTTTCATATTGTGTCCTTACCTTTTAAACACAACCTGTTTCATAGTCAGAATGACAAGTTCTTTGAAAATCTTTTTATTCAAGTAGAGAAGCATCCTGTTCTCACTTTTACTCTTTAATCACCATCTCTGTCACTCTCTTTTTGTTAAAAACCTCCTTTTCCAGCAGCCAGTCTCTCTCTCTCTCTCTGCACAAAAATCTCCTGATAGCTTTAGATGTAACTCACAGTTAATTGTTTTAAAACACAATCTGAATGTCAAGCTCTTTTGAAGAACTTGCCTTGTTTGTGAGAGGTAAGGAGGAGGAACTGAGAGAGTGTCAGTCTTATTTTGATAAGAGCAGGTCTGCTGTGAACATGCCATACAATAACGTATTATGGGGGCAGCTATGGCTTACTGCTTAAAGAGTTGGGCTTGTAACCAGAAGGCTGCTGGTTTGATTCCCAATGCTGGCAGGAAACAACTGAGGTGCCCTTGAGTAAGACACCTTATCTCTAATTGTTCCCAGGGAGCCTTCCCACGATTTGCTGTGTGTGTTCAAAGCTCACTACTCCAGTGAGCTTTGAACTGGAGTAGACATCTGACTTGTGACATCTGACTTTGGTCACCCCTAAGTTATACCTAGAGCACAGATTACTGTAATGTGAAAAACTTTAAAAACACTTGACAATTTTTCCCTCTGTTTTAATCATTGTTTCCCGTTAATTATCACTTTGTTCCAAACATCTATTTGTTTTCCATAATGCTGAGCAATGTATTTACTAACTAAAATCTCCATTGACAAACATGATCATTAAAGGCATTGTGAATAGGGCTTACAAAAATGAAAGTTGCATTCTCAAAACCATTAAATATCCAGACATGGGAATGTGCAGGCTTTGATCATTTATAATGAAACCACAGGAGGCAGTTCAACAAAGAGCTGCATACAAATCTACACTTTTGAATAAGGCTATTTTTTGTAAATGAATCTTTAATGAGAACATTGAACAGATGAAAATATCTTGCAGCATTATGCCTCAGCTGTTTTGTCTGCTATTCTGAATATACAACACATACATAAAAAACACTGTTTTGGACATTTAAAAAAATAAATATATATGCTAATGTATGTCAGAACAGTTACCAAAGCTATGTGAGCCTTAATGATTATGTTAGTCTTTACACTTCATGTATAAATAATTGTTATACTGATACGGCATGGCTTCAATATAAATAAGCAAACTTATCACAGTCTGCATTCTTGGATCTCAGGCATCCATTGAATCATCTATGAATGTTCCATTTTCAGAGCTGATTTTATGCTAGTATTTAAATGCAAGTGAGTGGTCTGGCTCACAGTTCTGATTGCAAATGCACTGAAAATGGTGAGTGGGGGAGGGAGGGGATCCTAAGTGGTTCCAAAATGAGCTTTCATTTGCACACACATTACCACATAAAATGGGCCTATGCATCACACTCACTTTTACACTTTTACATTTGTGGAATGTTCCATTGGCATGATCTCTGTTTCTTTCTCTCTCTCAACAGTCAGATCAGATCCAGGAATTTTGATAAAGCAAAGCAAGACATGTGCAGGGCTTAAGTACATCAAAAAAGGTGTACAAATACCCACATAGAGCAGCAAACATGTAGACTTCAAGCATTTACATAGTCACACATACTAAATAAGATACACTCAGACACACAAACACAATATAAAAGCATAAACAAGGCACACAAACATGATCCGCAACATATACATTTGGCATCTTTTATTTCACTATGCCATATGGTGTATGCCTGAGCTAGAATACTAAAATGTATTTATTTCAGTTTGTTTTCTAATCTGCACACGCCCTCGCAAATCCTTTCTTTGTCTGTCTCACAAGCACCACATATGCTTAAACGTTCAACTCTCTCTTCAAGCCTCTCTATCAACACTTTCATTTGTAGTCATTTCTCTTTCTGATCCCTTTATTTCAGTCTATACGTCACCCTTCAACAACTCAAGGACTTCAGGCTTGTTCTCCAATACTTCATTCATACTGTGGCAGCTTCACTTCTTATTCTCATATGAGAGTTACCATTGAGTAACCTTCTGGTCTATCTACCCTGGGGCTTCAGAGTAAGGGTATATCTGAGCAAACTCACTTTCTGTCCCTAAATTAAAAATCTGCAGTATCTCTGAGCAGATTTTATCTGCAATCATTACTCTCTAAACCTATCCTTGCTGCACACTAACCTTGAACATGTGGGTGCTCACATTTAAAGGCAGTTATAAAATCTGAGCCTATTTTTACACCACAACTGCTTACTTACACAAACAGCCAGGCAGGATGATAATATCTGTCTTGTAATAAATTAAACTGAAAAGTATGCATCTCTTCTTGCTGTTTACTGTGGTTGTGCTTTTTGGAGGTAATTAAACCTTTGGGCCTGGATGTTTTCATCTACCCATAACTTTCTGCAAGATGACTCTTTGTCACAAACACAACCCAACATTCCATACTTTGTTCACCGGGCCATCTCAGACCATTGGCATATGCTCTTGGATCCGGTTGTATCAATTCCCCTGGTCGCCTGCCTGCCTCCGATAGGCTTCATTGAGTAGCTGTATCTCTTCCTGGTAACCTCCAGCCTCCTGGTGCTGTCTCCTGCTGTTCTGCCTATGCGCTTCCACTGTGTCTGGAATGTGGATGTTGATGTTGTCCGCATCTGGGTTGCTGGTGGGGATCAACAGTGAGTATGAGGCCGTTTCACCCAGGTCACATGACACAAAGCGATTCTCACGACGAGAATAGCGCAGCGAAGGCGAGCGTGCGTGTGTGGACGACTGGCTAATGTTGGAGACAATAGAGACACTGTCCATCGCCTCCTCATTGTCGCAGATCTCCAGAACCTCCAGGTGGATTTTTACATTGGTGTCAGCGCCTCCAGTGCCTACGCCGCAACCACCACCCCCGCTTCCAGAGTTGGGCTCTTCCGCACTAGGTTCGTGACCCACTGATTTGGAACGGTACACTTCGACCTTCTTTGCATTGTTGGGGGAGATCCTGAGACCATCACTGCTTACTTCATAGGTGGAGAGGGACAATGTTTTGCCTGTTGGGGCATGGAGGGATACTGTGCCTTGGAAAGCACATAACGGAATAGCCAACCCACCAGTGGATCTCTGGAAATAAAAAGACAAACCGGTAAGTTTAGAGACACAAGTGTGACAATGCAAAAATGATACAAATATTTTTTACAGTGCAAATATAATATGAAACAACAAAGGCGTGAACTGTGCATGATGCATAGTAACCCATCACAATAAAATCACCTTCTTTCATCAACTATGCAGCCTGTGGCTTATTCATAAATGATTCAATGGATGCCTTATCATAACATCTGGTAACAAATTCTATTAATCCAGTCCATACATAATATTATATAAAAATATCAGTCTCAGAGGAAGATACTTTTGCCAACACAGAGAAATAAAAATTAAAAAAACTTTCCTTTCAAAGGTTAAAAAGCTCTCAATTACACACAAAGTCAATGACATTTAAAAAGCAGGCTGATAAATGTGATTCCATTTCACCAGACTTTTGCATGAGTTAATGAGCCCTGTGTATATATCAGGCCCATTGAGAACAAAAGCTTTGGTCAAATTAAGACATGGACCATAAACACCCATCATTACATTGTTCAGTCTTTCTCCTGGCAGCTCACTATGAAGAACTTCAGGTCAGGCTGTATGGTTGTGTTGTCATGATCATTATTATGCCCCTTTTCGCAATAAAGAGGGGCAGTCGGCATGAAGTCGGCATGTGCGTAATAGATTGAAATGCCACGCTTGACTGAGGACTCCGAATAATTCAAGCATTTTGATCGGATTTCATCAGACCGTTCAGCATATCAGCTGTAGATAAGGGACTCTTTCTCTCCATTCTTTCATTTGCTCTCTCTTGTTACATTAGAAAGGCTGAGGAATGAGTTGTCAGCAATATGATGGGTGCCTTCAGCAAGCCTTGCCCAAAAATACAGTCCATCAATTAAAGGATTTAATGCTCATAAGAGGTCAAAGAGACCATGTGACTGCGGTGTAATTTGGATGTGAGTTTGGTTACTGGATGTGCTAGAGGCACTGGAAAGATGATTGATATTAACCACATCATCCATTACAGGAAAGTAGACAGGGAAATGGTAAATGCAAAGTCTTAGGCTTTATATGATGTTTATGATTACATGTGTGCGTGGCCTAATTTCCCAAAATTCCCTTGTGAGTTAGTCAGTGTGCAGAAAGCAGTGTTTGACACACTCATAGAAAAGCAGAGAATTGAACACATGATTACATACAATGGCCCTTTTTGGGCACTTCCTAAAAATTTCACATCTTAAAACGTATTAGTTTAGCTAGGAACAAGCTAACAACAAACAACAAACTAACTTTATTTTTATATTAAGAAATCTCAATTACAGTTAACCAACTGGCTTTGAAAGTGTTTTTAGTAAATGAATGAAGTCCCCAAAAGTTCACAAAGATGATGTCACAAATTAACCACTCATGTAGCTCATCACATTAATTATGAACTGATTCTACAAAAATTTGACAACCACAAAATGGCCCTTAATTTTGAACAATAGCTGTTTAATTGTCAACTAAATCTTCTTATCGCTATGGTGAAAGATTTGCTCCTTTTTGTTTGTCAATATAAATGATACCTGGTCATTTTGTTTGATAACGCAATTTAAAATAAAAAAATATGGTCCTATGTGTCCATAAAAACAACCAATCTATTCTTATAGAACATCTATTTTACATGAATGACCCCAGGCAAACTAGCTCATGCTTAGAAAAATAAGTAATCTGCACCAGGTTAATCAGTGCCAGCACTGACCTCTCCTCCTACTCTAGATCATCACCACTGAGCATGGCCCTATTGTGATTGGATAAATCTTTGTTGTTTTGGAGGGTATAAGACCATACATGGTCATTTAAATTCTTCTGCTAATGTTCTGTCTCAATAATCATTTCACTGATTGGGGAATCTAAAGGTTTTGAATCATGATCTAGCTTCCTGCCTTCAGTGGCAACACCAAAGTGACAGCAGAAGGCTTCTGCAGCAGATCTTCTCTGCAGCAGCCCAGTGAATTTGTCTAAGACACAGCATAGTATTTCATAAGCTTGCTGTTTCTTCTTCCAGCTCACTAAGAGTTTAAAGCAACCCAATGGCATGTTTGCAACTCCCAATTACCTGCTGTTTTAAAGTGGTGGCTTGCAGTGGAGACCCCTGTAGGAGGAGGAGCAGTCTTTGTTGTCATAAACCCTATATTCCTCAGAGGAAGAAGGCCTTTGCAAGTGAAAAAAGAGAATTTGTTTTCATCATACTTTTAGCAAGACCAAACGCTACTAGGAAAGGGTTAGTAAACATGTACTGCTGAAGGGGGTATAGGAATAAGAACAAAATATCTGCTTCATATGATTAAAAAAATTCAATTTTCCTTGATCTTTTGAGTTTGATGCAGCATGAAAAATGCTGTAATTTTTAGAGCTGAAAACTTTTTCCTTAATCTAAAAAAGACCATCTATTGAAACTGAGAGTCTGAAATAGTTCTGAAATTGTTTGATTTCTAAACTCAGAAAGTCAAAAGTTCTCATTCCACATGCACATTAGCTATTTACACAGAAGTCTTAAAGGCACAGCAGCAAAAAAATAGCCCATTTAAATCTAAGGATCAGATGGAAAAGGCAAACACTTGAAAAGGCAAAAAATGTTAATTTAAATCTAAATTACTGTTTTAATAAAAAAGTAAAATAATAAGTTTGTATAATATGACTTTTTAATTTTTATAATTAACTTTAGTGTACTATTACCTAACAATCTGTTATCCACAAGCTAAGGAAAAAACATTGACTGTGTCTGTATGTTTTGTTTGTATATTTAAAAAAAAATTTATATGCAGTTAAAAAGTAAAACAATAATAATATTGAAAAAATAGAAAATAGTTTTTGTCAGCTGATGCAACAAACACTTGGTTTTAGTCTAGAATTGTGAATCATTAAATGGCTGTCCCAGCTGCTATCAACAATTTCTATGACAAAAGAAGACAAAACTGATTTGTTGAGTAATTACCATCGTTCTCTAGTGCAGGGAGTTTGAGAGTACTCTTCATCACATAAAAGTTCACTGCCTTGATTTAAGAGCTATGAGCAGTTTGATTAGGAAATTACATTAATCAGAGATGAAGACATTCATAACTGAGTGAATATGCAATGCAATTATGGAATCTTGTGGGCCTGCCAATTTTCATCCAAACCCAGTACTATCCAAGAAAAGAGGGGAGCAGAGGGGAGAAAAGCAGAAGAGAAACCTGGGTTGGTAGTACTAAGGTAAGAAGCTTCCTCTTCCATTCATTGGTATGAGAACTTAATCTACACTCATGTGATTTTGTATAAGCATAAAAACGAGTGTTCATACTGAGAAAAACGTCAACATGGGATCTGAGAAATGCATTTGGGTGTATAAAATGTATTTCAATCAGACAGTGCCTGCAAGGAGCCTGCAAGGCTGAAACAGTGATCAAACTGATGTTAGTGGAGAGAGAGAGTCAGATCAATGCCAGTCTTCTATCCACAATCCATAACCCTTTAATCCAAAACACCTGTAATGAGTCCACTATGCACAATCTATAAACCTTTAATCCATAAAGGAATACATACAAGTAAAGTGAGGTATTAAAGGAACCGTCTCTTGACCCATAAGAACTAATGAAACGATGTCTGAATGGACAGACCACACCTTAACAAACAGCAAAGCAATTCTCAGCAAAACAGCATTCAATCATGTCAATGTGTCTGGTTAACAGTCTCTGCCTACAGAACACATCGTGGTCCTGGGACAATGCAGTCAACCTGGCAATATAGAAGAATAGCTTGTTTGTTTGCAGTAATGAAAATAATCTACATAATAGCTTGTTCAGTTGGAGGTACTGTATAATTTAAGCATTAACACTGCAATCATGTTAAATGCTTTCATTTAGCATGGCCCCATTGTGATTGGATAAATCTTTGTTGTTTTGAAGGGTATATGACCATACATGGTCATTTAAATTCTTCTGCTAATGTTCTGCCTCAATAATCATTTCACTAACAGCACAGTTCAGCTCCTGCAAAACAGTTATTAATTTTGTCTATGAGACAGGCGTGTCTCTGAGCTTCATGATTTGATCTCGCAAACATTGAATAAATCAGAGTTACAGTCTATTTGGCTGTCTAAAATGATTCAAATATTTATTAAGAATCATTTCAGGTAGCTGTGTTAATGTGCTGAATATTTAGAATCAAACTACAAATTTAAAAGTTCAGCATGAAAAGATAATTGTCAATATTATTAAGCACTGCACAGTGCAGTTTGAAAGTACATTATTTAGAGGTGCAATGATGAATTTGAATCTTTAAATATTTGTGTACATTTTGGCTTCATGATGTTTTATAAAAAACGTATACCTTTTATTATTATAAAAAGTAATATTTTCCTTACATCTTGAACACATACACAGTAAGTGCACACGTCTTAATATTTTGCATTACATTTTACAAACCGAAATAAAAACATGCCACCCCGTTTATATGTTGTTGGTTCTCATCCTACCTGTCTCGGGGTCCTTTCTGATTTACTCCTGCACCACTCCCAGTCTGTCAGCTCGATTTTACGACACTCCTCGTGGGACAGCCGCCTCTCCGGACCGTCGAAAACTGACGAGTTGTCGAGATTAAGATCCTCCCGATCGCAGGTTGACACTTGTGGAGAGACGCTGCACGTTCCGTCCCGTTCCGCAAAGCTCTGAGGCTGATCGTCCGCTCTCTCCTCGACCAGGAGCTCGCTGTGGAGGGAGCTGTCCTCCGCCAGCGTGGTGCTGAACTTACCGATCTGACCGCTGTCCAGCACTGCCACTCTACTCTCTGAGAAATCGCAACTGTATAAACTGTTAAACGAGGGTTTCTCGATGGATGGCGACTTGGCGCGGGAGATTTTGTAAATGCCATAACCTTGCTGGAAGGAGAGGTTGAATTCAAACCTTCTTTTCTTCGCTGTATAAAAAGAATATAAATAAATAAAAACGTGAGATGAGCAACGTGGCCAACGTGAAAAGTTACTTTTACTCCCAAACACATAGAAAAAATTGCATTGCAATATTTGCATTTATTTCCAAATGGTGCACTGGTGAAACCTACGACCTTTTTATGTCACTGTGCCCTTTAGAGGTGGATGAATTATCAGGGCACGAGTGTGTGTGGTACAAGAGAGTTGGAAAGCCATATATGAAAAGTCTATATATTACATTAATTAACATAATCAATCAAGTCACCCATCCACTCATTAGGCCATTGCAACAAGCATTCAACAGCTGCGACAATACTTCCGTGGAGTGTTTTCATCAGAATACCAACCGATGGAGAGCTCAGATCCTAACCCCTGGCGGCAGTTGATGAAGCAGCCGCACGGCAGATGGATCCAGCGCTCTGACAGCACGAACACGGGGGTGACCGCGGCGGACAGCAACGTCAGGAAAAAACAGAGAGTCTCCAAGGAAGAGCTGTGTATGTGAACAGCGTGACTCACCAAGATCTGTGTCTGCAAAGGCAACATATGCCAGTGAGAAAAAACACAATTGGTAAACCATCCTTCCTGTAAGTTAAAACAAAAAGTAATAACGACAAAGAGAAAGACGCATATTGAAGTTAACTAATAAAAAACAACATTAATAGGTTATATTGCTCAGCTTACATCATGCTTCTGAGCCCTTTCTGATTTCGATCAAACAAAGCACATATGCATACGATTCATGAAATTGTGGGCTGTGCAATTTAGGCCAATGCGATTATTATTAAGACGCTTGAGAAATGAACGTTGGTTTTTTTAACTTGACACACAATGTTTCTCACCATCATTGGCATCCACAAAACCATTCGAGCCATGGCCAGGATCATGGAGAAGCGTTTCTGGGAGAAAAACACTGGCGAATTCCGGGCACTCTGAGCTGCATCTTTCTGAAAATGACCCGTTGACGGGCAATACGACAGGGTGTAAGTCTCCGTTTTGTTCCTGAAACTGTCTGTATTCGAGTTAAACTCGTTGTAAGCTCCCATACTTTTTTCCAAGCTATCCCGAGAAAGCGAGGGGATCTCACCCAGCTCAGCTGACCCGGCAATTTCAAAATAGCTCGGGTAAAATGTTTTAAGGACCTCCGTGGAGCACATGAGCCGATATATGAGAGGAACCGAACAAACTATCAGCCCGCAAAAACACAGTGAGTAAAGAATAAAGAGAAGAAGCACGTAGAAACTGTCTTTCTCTGGGAGACAGCCGAGAGACGCTGGAGCAAAGCGACCCCAGCCGCACACGGGCAGGACGCTGACCACCAGACTGACAGTCCACACTGCGATAACAGCCACGAACACCCCGAGAGGTCTGTTAGGCGTCTGATACACTCCAAAGCGCTTTGTGACGTATAAAGTGTAGACAACAATAAGACAGGCTTTCATATTGCTTGACAACCCTTGAAACACATACAGGAGTCCAGAGAAGGTGCACAATGCGCCCGACCGGTTTGCATCCCCGCTCCTCAATTGCAAGATCATAAAGAGTGTAAGAGGAACTACGCTGATCAGATCGTCTATGGACAGAGAAGCCACTATAAGACATAAGGAAGACTTACTCCTCATCCTGAGCAACGAAATAAGCGAGTACAAACCTCCCATGAATGTGACACTGGCAATGGCCAAAGATAAACCAAAGAGAATCTGCCAGTTACCCTCAATCTGGTCCGCGTCCTCATGTTCGTTGGTTTTGTTAGGCAAAGGTGAGGAATGTGTCGTCGACATTTTCATTTAGTCTAACTTTTCCGATTTCCCTAGGACTCCGCGATCAGACTGAGCTGGTGGAAGTTGCGTACGGCCACAGCGCACCGCGAAGTGCGTGTACTTTCCCAATACGTGGCATGTTCATCAGGCACTTGCGGTTAACACATTTAACGAATGAAACAGCCAACGAGTAATTTCAAGGATGATCCCATTTCGAACGGACCAATTTCTGTTGTAACTGCTACTCTCACGATGGTTACATAGTTATTTCCTGCATGTGTGGATAAATGCGTTGCGCGTTAGATTACTGCTGATTCCTTGTATACCTCTTGCAGCAGATTGCTTCAGTATGAATGAGCCCTCAGAGTGGAACTGCTAGTAGAGGGGTGGAGCCACCTTCCTTTTCTCATCTGTCACTACTGGACGAGAAACGTGCATTTTGTGTAAAAACACGTTTTAATGTCCTTTACTTGTTACCTGGACGTAATTAACACCATAAAGCATCCCAACAAAATACAATAAACGTTATACAATACAAATACGTTTAAAAGGACTGTATGTACATATACACTATAAACACTTTAGGCCTACCATAAAATGTGATAGACACACTGTGATATCTACAAAACATAACATGTTTAACACTTTTTTTACACTGTATCTTAAAATGTATTTGATGCTCGTATATACATTATACAGTACACAACAACATTGTGTTTAATGTTATCTAAAAAAATTATATCTGTGATGCTTTGACAATTCAAGACAAACTAATCATAAAATAAGGTCATGAGATCTTTACCATATTCATTCAAAATTCAAGAGATTTTCTTTCTATATTTTCAACTCAATCACATCATTTGTTGTGTAAACTCATCTTTATATCACTTAGCCTTCTTCTGTTATAAAGGTCTGAAGGTCTGGCTGTACTTACCCTTGAAGCAAAAATGATTACATTTGTTACATTTACATATTTGGCATACACATTTATCCAAAGCAATTTGCAGAGCAATTGGTTATACATTTTTATCAGTCCATGTGTTACCTTGGATCTGAACACATGACCTTGGCATTATTAGCACCAGATGAGCCAAAGGAAAACAGTGTTTTGTGTCATAGTAGGCTACATTAAAAATCACACTGCTTTTAAAACAGACTCCTGTATCTGTTCTTAATCGGTTTACTGGGGCAGTGAAAGTGAATGACAAAATATTGTCTTCCTTACAGTTGATTTAAGACATTGTGTGTTTTGTTCTGTCATTCCTTTTGTTTGCACACACAGTAATGGAAGCTAATGAGTTTGGACGGCGATTCCTATGTAATGTGGTTAAAGTCAGTCTCATGACCTCTGCAGGCAGACTGCAGACACACAGCTGGAAAAAGGAGCAGAATTGATCAGTGGGTTTGGTTAGATATATATACAATATGGAGAAAACAAGCATTTAGCCAAATGACCAACAGACCTATAAGTTTATTTCATGTGAGAGGGAAAATGCAAAAGCTGGAAAAAGAAACATTTAATTATTAAATGTCACCATTTAATTTGAGTCAGTTAATTTAATTTATTAATTAAGTCAGATAATTTAGTTTGAATCAGTTCAAAGCAGATGGACATGTTGTGTTTGGTCAGGGTATGTATTCAAGGATGATGTGTGTGCATGTTTGCTTTTGTATTGTATGTGTGTGCGCATGACCTTGTCCTCTATAGCTGACTTGCTCAAGGTTTAATTTTGAATTCTAAGTTATTTTGGCATTAGATATAAAAATGTCTCCCACTCATTTAAAACATCTTTATTCTACAATATTATTTTATGTTGTCACTGTTCTCTTTGTATTCACTGTTCTTTCTTCTGCGTCATCACTCGTGTGCTAAAAGATCTGTGAAAATTAATGATCTTTCACCCCAGTTAACTTGTTATTCTAGGCTTTGTGCTGTACACATAAGGGAACAGGGAAGATGAAATGCCTTTCATATTTTATGTTTCATGTCTTGAACAGACTAGAAATACACTTGCATTTCAGAAATATTTGAACAATGTTGCTTCAATGCAACCCACCTAGCTGTTAAGTATTATTTTGTAGATTATGTATGTATGTATGTAAGAAAATACATGTGCATATCTTTAAAAGTGATTGGATGGACTATGTGGCATCACTGCTCTCTTTGTTGTTTTTTCAAATCCTATTGGTTTCACTTACATTGATTTTCCCACCAGTTGATTCACTTAATTAATTTACATGTAGGGGAATTTGGGTTTTTGTAATATACTTTTGAGTGATTTACTGGGTTAAGTCTGTTGGGGGAGGTAAAAAAGTTTCAGTGCTGTGCCTTTACACAGAGTTTCACACAATTCACACCCACAATCCCTATCTGCTATTGCTGTATTTTGAAGGTTACAGACAGTGGCGGTGAATCAGCACATAACAGAGCTCACAAATGGTGAGTAATTTAAACAAAGAGTGAATGAGTGTGTGAGCAATGTACTGTATGTCCACAGGTGGCTGGCACAGAATAATAAGGAATTCAACTTTCAATATGCTAGAATGGAAGATCTCTATCAATAAACCAGTGGAAATGTGTAGTTTCTTACTTTGTTAAACCTATGAAATAAAACTGAAAAAAAGATGAACACAATCATTTTGTTCCTTGTGGCAAGGTTGGTTTATTTGTATGGATGACTTTGGTACCACAATATATGTGCTACATGGTGAGCCTGTTTATCACCCACAATATCCCGCTATCAATTCAATGTTTGGGGAACACTGCAATAAACAAAAGAATTCTGTTGTTTTGTTGTAGGTTTAATAGGCAAGCATCTTTTTCAGCTAATAACTTATGAGCAATTTCCAAACAGTTTGTAACTCCCATGTAATCTGCTAATGATAATGTTGGATGAGAACTACGGCAACAGTGAAAGTGTGCATATGGGTATTGCAAAGACACAAGTTATAATTTAATATAAAATAATGAATATAATTTGCATTACTCCTAAGCAACAATGTGAGCACTTCCTTGACTATCTGTTTGGGTCTGTGTGTGTGAAAGGGTTCCAGCGTGCTTCTTTTTACAAAGTATCTTCACCTGCTTCTCTAGCTTAAATGACAGCATAATAAAGGTCCTGCAGTTTTTTTGAACAAAAAAATCACAGACAAGGTCTTTTTGAATAAAGCATCTCTGATGAAAAAATCATACCTCTGACACCCCTCCCTCCCTTCCTGAATGTCTCTCATACATCTTTATACAGTCATCATCTATATGCCATTTCTCCATTTGCTCTCTCTATCTAGGGCTGACATACACACACAGACACACATGCACAAAAACATTCTCTGAGCCAGACTCATATTGGCTGCCTGGTTGCATCTGGATTCACTTAATCAAATTCTGGCTCACACTAGGTGGGTTGGCAGAGGGAGCATGAGCAGAGGGAAACCGACTGATGAGTACCGTGCCCTGGGTCTACAAAATCCCACTGGTGCTTAAATTCAATTTGAAGCAGTGGGGCAAAAGAAACACCCCACAGCCTCCTGTTGCTTTGGCCCTGTAGCCTGAAATGGGACCATGATTCTCATTTAACAATCAGTCACCTAAATAATCTACAGTCTACAGTTTCCCCCCTCTGGCCAAACACAGCAGAGTGCATGCATAAAGGTCTACAGGAGTGCTAAGTTTAACCAACAATCCACTGGGTAGCGTGCTGTTAGCATGACATTCCATGTAAGGGGAAGAGAGAGGGAGAAAGACAGAAAGAAAGTCCATTTGGTTTATTTGAGCTCCCAGTGCATGAAATATTCACCATCCCAGCAGTCTTTAACACAGAGGCGTCTTGCATTCTACATGCATGTTTTCTAAAGCAGATGTAAACCTGAAACCTCTTCAACTTTAACACCAAAGCTGAGTGTGGCAGAATTTTGTGATGCCCTGGAATGCACACCAAGGACTAGCCAACTACACCAACCTGCAGATCAATTATTGAAGCATGCGGGCAAAGGGAAAATACATACAGGGAATATACATTTTCAATTATTGCAAGTACGTACTGCGGGTATGAGTTGGAAATGGTATTGGTAGGAAAATGTAAATTAAAGTATATATATAATACAGAGAAAATAAAAGAAAATAACGCTCTGCATAAAATATGTATTAAAATAACCATGATTGTAGACACCAGAGTACACAACAGATTCTAGTGACCCTGTGTTTACGGACACCGGCAGGGAAGCATCTGTTGTTACACACTATAAAGTCGGCCATTGCGTAAAAAGGGCATCACTGTCAGCACAGCATTGGGAACTGGGACTATAACGTCAACCCATGTGTGAATTTATGTGAATCTCTGTGTGCACGCTATAAAAAGACTGAATGGTTAAAAATAAGTGGGGCATGCACCTATATGTGCAAGCAATGATGTTTTTCATCTGCTTGACCAACTACAAGCTACAGAGTAGAACACTAGTACACACAGCCACTCTGTGTGTATATGTGTGGAAGAATGCTTGCTTTTGAGTTCTGAAGGATGATGATGTCACAGAATATCCTCTCTTCGGTCCAAGTCAATCCAGTGTGATTGAAAGCAGGTTTAAACAGGTCATTTCACATATGCCGTGGCAGCAAACATAATGCCACCTAACTATTCATAGCAATGACCACCCACATGTAGAAACATCTATCTCTCTCCTTCTGTAGTGGTGTGTTTATCATAAGACTCTAATTCCGTACAAGGTCAGTAATACTTTCTCTTTAATTTTCATCCCCAGGCCTCTCTGTTTTAATCCCTCTCTTTTCCTTCCATTACACCATCTGTTCTGTCTCTATAAATTCCCTTTAAAGATAACCTAAAGTTTTTCTTACATATTATGTATGTGTTCTTAGATGAAAAAATCTCTAGGTTCAGAGTAAAAGGATTACCAAGGTTTATCAGGACAGTAATTGTTCTGTTACATGGAGCTTTGCTACAAATAAGATAAGCTTAGTGACTGATTTCCAATACTGTATAAATCATATCAACACTGTTTGTAACAATATTACACTTTACAAAGAACAATACAAAATAAATGAAATAAAGCAACATAAAACAAGGGCAAAAATTCACCTATTGTTAATAACAAAATTTACCACAACATTGACTCATGCTGCTATGCATGCTGGGAGCCCTAACGACAACACAGTACAGTGGTAACAAAAGATTCTGATTCTACAGCTAAGTGTTAGCACTACTGTACAAATTACTGTGAAAGTAGCCAGAAATCTACTGTAAATTCATAATGTTAAATTTAAACCACATGTATTTTATATGTTATGATTTCAGTTTATATGTATGATTTAAACAACTATCAAATTTCCCTGACCATCTCTTTGTGCCACACTACAAACACAAATAAGGTTCAGTGGTTCATTCTATCTGCCCTTAAGGGATAAATAACATGATAGCTAAAACATTATTTGCACAGTAGCTGTGACAAATCAGTTTTCAACTAATAAAGGTCCTTACCATGTGTATAACACTACAGACCACTCAGAAAAGCCTTCATCTTCTTTTATCTGTAGTTATTGTGTGTTGACACTCTGGAAGTGTGAAAATCTAAATGACATTATAAGGGGGTCTCCTAACACCCTGCCTAACACCAGTGACTTGTTTCTATGGATACGGTAAAAGTCACCGAACGCAAACATGGGAGTGTTTGATTGTGGGGAAGGGTGACACGCCATTCATTCATGACAAAAATGATCCATTATCACATGCATATCACATGTTTGAGGTCAAAACGGCATCACAAAACTATAATCACACTCGGATATCAGCCAAGACATAACCTTTAAGAACCCCTGTTTATAAACAAAAGTGTTCCATGTGCAACCTGCCTTACTCTTGTTATATAACACAAGATTCAGTTACCAAGGAAACTATCATTTTGTTAAACACTCCAAGGCCGGTAAAAGCAACTGTTAATGAATTTATCCAATTCTTCAGCGGTCAAGGCTTGAGAATACAGGTCCTGTAAAATGTTGCCCTGAGACATTAAACTTACCGTGTCTTCACCTTATTTCAGATCTGACTGCGTGCTCCCTATCCTAATTATGTTCTTAAAAAAGATGATGTAAAATGACTTAAAGGAAACATAATACTTTTTACGCTCTGTTTCCATACACTTGTGATTTTAGAATTTAAAATAACCAGATGTTATATAACCATTTACTGCATAGCATTGCCCAGAGGCAAATCCTCTTTTTGTAATTTTCTCTCACACTTTTCCTTTACTTTTGCACTTGATACTATTTAAGGACATGTGTTAGAGTAATGGATATGATGTAGCTGTGTTTTACTGTGAGTGATTTAGGAAACACACTGCTGTAACCACAAAAATAATCACATCTTTATATGATTATCTTTGTCAACCATCAGCTAATGGCAAATGTTGACACAAGAAACAGAATGTGCGGTATGTTATTGTATTATGTGTTGTGATTCTGTCAATATGTGGTTTGAAGGCTACAAACCTTCACATTTACATGGAATTGCCTTAAATCAGCTCTCTCATACAGAGACACCATGTGTGATGGATAAAGCCTAAGAAATGTTTTAGCTGATGACACAGTCAATCAGAATGCAAGGCTGCTACAAACATCATATGCAGGAAATGGCAATTTTGTTTTCTGCTACAAGCAAATTTATTCATAAAGTTTGCACAGAGTATGGATTTAAAAAATACCTGTCAATAATGCAATGTAACCCAACATACACGTCAACATTCATTGTTTTAAGCTTTCATTGGTACAACTGAAACATTTAGAAACACAGCTTTATTTAGCTTTATTTATCTCCTGCCAATTACATCTAATAGTATGCCTTTAATTACTGGTCTCACTATCCTTTATAGTTTCTGGTGCAGCCAAATTGATTTTGATGGATGTTTTTTTAGCCTTGCCTCAGTTCGGTACTTTTTGATTAATCATTTTCCTAAAAGTCAGTTTCATTCACACTTACACACTTTAGTTTCTGTGGTATAAGACCCAATACAAACACACATCCTCCAGTCCAGACCATTTATTGACATTTCTCTCAAGCATTCACTGACGTCAAAGCTGGGCTATAGCTCCACACTGAAGGTCACCTCCCAAATCTCTCATGTGTGGATACCTGATCTTAAGGTTATACTACCAGATGGACCTGTTTCACTAAACTTGCTGCCTCTGTGTACCATTACCTTTATATGTTGCTTGTAGAGTTTAGAAAACTGCAGTGAGCTAATGCCTGAACAGATGCTCTGGGTAAACTCTGAGGACATGGTAATTAAAGACACACACAAAAAGAGAAAGGGAGAGAGAGACTCATCAGTAAATGTCTATAAGACAAAATTGATGGGGACATCCGCATAATGACACACAGCCCCCAGAGACTCACAGTAATCACAAACCCACGGTAGAATTCAGTCTTGGATCCACTTGAACCACGCAAATCAAGATAATATATTCATGCAGCCTGTGGCACTTAATGGAATCAATTATCATAATAAAAAATAATTACAATAATTACAAAGAAAACACCCAGAAAAATCAACATGGCAGAATAGTTGAATATTTGTTACTTCCAAGAGACCTACCTACATTAAGCAAAAACATACAGAACAGCAGTTATGGTACAACATGTGCGGCCTGGATTATGCGTGCACATATTTACTCCTATGTCTTTTACACCCATCCATCTGGACACTTTTAGGAAAGAGTGTTTTGATGCAGGTAAAGAATCATATTTATAGGTTAACGAAAAGAGCATCCGGTAACAGTGAGACATGTATGTGTGAGAGCGCACGGTTGCGCAGCAGAGGTGCAGTCTGGGAACAATTAATGAATCAACACCTGCACTTTGGAGAGTTTTGCTCTGATCTCCTGACAACCATAACCATCCTAGCATAATACAACCTCCCTACATGTAAACATACATGTCCTGGGAGTATTGTGTAATATAAACACTTCTCACATAACTTTGAAAACACTACCAAAAAAAACAGCACATTTGATGTAGGTTATACATACATATTTTTTTAACAGTACAGTACATCTATTAATTGGAAATCAAAGACGCAACCTTGGCCTTTCCAGACTCTGCTTAAGAAATCCAAGAATACATTTTAGTTATAATTATCTGTATGCATGTTAATGTATGTTAAAGCAAGATAGTAAAATGAAGGCAGATTGGTGTACATTTTAAAATCCCAATGTGCTATCAATGTGAGTTTGTGCTTAAATGTGAAAACGACAAAAGTTCCATGTGTACACTAGAGGGCAGTAGTTTTGCATGGTTTCTTCCATTGACTAAATGCATATTGAGTAATACATACTTCTACATTTTCAGTATATATACATATATATATTTTTTTTCTTATAAAAGTCAACTATCAAAAGACAAAAACATCTGACAAAATACATTACAAAAATGTAGAGCAATGATAAATGTGTTTTATCATTTACAGAATTACAGAATTTGTAGGCAAACCTTAATGGGCCAAATCAAACAAAACTGACATCAGTTCGGTCTAAGTATTAGAGTTACAGAAAAACATTGTAATTTCTGTGCAATGTTTTCGTGTGGTTCTAATGAACACTAGAAATAAATACTTTCATAAATACGGAATATAAAATTTAGAAAATTAAATGAATTTTTATGTTTACTTGTACAAGCTATTGTATGGTGTACATGTAATAAACTTATATATAAAAATTTGCTGGTTTGGACAATATCATCAGCACCTCATTTTGATTTTGTCCCCTCTCTTAAACCAGAGCCAACAACTGATTTGCCACCAGCAAATCTTATCCCGCTTGTGGCGCACTATATTTCTCTGCTATTTTTCATATGCTGCAGCTTTCCTGAAAAGGCCAATGGTAACAGACATGTATGTGTGTGTACAGACAGGTATATTCTGTTGCAAGGGTATATCTACAAAATCAATCATCACATTCCATCTCTATTCACTATCTGCGGTTTGTCAACCAAATCAGCACTTAATTAACGAAGCAGATATCTGTGAGAAGCAATGGGAGCTAAGGAATGCAGAGAGATAGCTTTTATCAGCTACTGCCCACTTAACATGCCCGCCGTGAAGACAGATCACCCACTAATGTGGTCTGGGTCTGTGGGACAGACTGACGGTCATGAAAACAGATCAAATATTCCATCAAAACAAAGTACAGACTCACATCATTTACCTCCCTTTAGCTGGAGAATGCATATGTGAGAGAAAATGATTTACAGGTCATGCTGGTGGATGGGTGGAATATAAAATCTCATTTCACAGGAGAACTTCATAATAAATTATGTATAAACCAACAAATATGCATTTGAGTGGGAGGTGAGGTCTGTTGGACTTTAACAATAATAAGAGAGAAACATATGCCACCATGGTCATTAAAGACTTACAATAAAAAAATCTTCTGTCGTTTATTTGTATTAGTGAGTAATTCTTTGTATTTATATATTAAATATATGCAGATAACTGTCTCAGTGGAGACAGTTAAGATGTAAAGCTAAAGTGCTATATGTTTTCGTTGTTCTGGAGAGAAGCATCTACTAGCCCTGAGGACAACATAAAATATTAAGGCTTATACATACTATGAATAACATCTTTAAGAGATAGTAGATCAATAAAAAATAAATACTATAAAACACATAAATACTGTAGCAAAGACAGAGAGGGTAAAAAAACACCCAATAGCATTGGTTCATATAACAAAATAAATCAACTAAAGCTGCAAAATAAAATGTCTTAATAGCCAATGCATGCTTGCATGCAAAATGTCAGACATTTGCAATAAATTTACAGTGTTTAGTATGAAAATTAGTCAACTGGCAAGAAAGCTGAGCTGAGCCAAACACTATTGCTGTATTATGTGTGTATGTGTTTGTAACACTCCACATTCCTTTGACCCTGTGCACACCCCAGCCTCATTCATATCAGACAATCCTGCTGTGTTTGTATTATAAACAAAACATCTATACATCACAGTGTGGTGTAAATTGCAAATACAAATGTTTACTTGGTCCCCTAGGACACTAGACAACAGACTGGGAAGGGGGCTGGAAATACTAAGTGTGTAAATGGGTGGAGGTTAAAATGACATAATGCCTACACAATCAATGCAACAAAGCCAACAAAGCAATAACATATACATACTACATAAGAGTACATAGGAGCTTACAACCGTTATATATGTGCGTATGAACAAACAATAGTATTTACTTTATTTGGACTAAAAAGTGATGTTACTAAGGGTCCCTTTGGCGTTGTTGTATTAGAATATTTCAATACATTTTAAAGCACATTACTATATAAAATGGGGACAGTTCTGTGAACATAATATATTCTATAAACTTCACTGTCATTAAAGCATAACGTTTTTGTGAAACCTCTGTCAATAATATATTCTATATTTACATTAAAGTGATATTTCATTGCACATTAGCATAATGGTATTTGGCCAATGGAGAGTTATGTGTACATTTTTAAAGAAAAGTGTTGCTGAATGATTCTTCTATGATTCTGACTCCTTTATGATTGGTTATCATTATGCAGCACCAAAAACTAATTCAACTTGTCCATTAAAACAGCATGGCCATTTTTAAAGTGTTCACATTAATGTCCACATTTAATCAGAGAACTGGACTAAAACACTTATTAATTTACATCTGCAACATGCACAAATACACCCACTGCTCAAAAACACTTACATCAATTATTCATTGGATACTTGAGAGGAAAACTAAAAAGCATTTACTAAAAGCATTTGTAAAATGTGAAGTATGTTCACAAATATTTTTTTGATCAACATACAATTAATATTACAATATTCAGCTTAATAAAACATTATTATTTTTATAAATATAAACTATTAAAATTTTCAATTTCCACATTTATAATAACATTTATAATATAAATGTTATTATATGTTTATAATAGAAATATTATTATATTTATAATAATATAATTTGTAATAACCACATCATCATCGCTTTACCCTTTAATTTTGAGAAATCCATTGAAGTGTCAGACGACAGCATTGCATTAAAGATTTCTTTTAACAATTATTGACGAATTATTAATATATATTCATCACTTATTGTGATGAATATTCTCAGTATTTCTGTCCTCACTGGAGCTATTTTAAATTAAATGTAGTCATGTTTATTCCTGCAAATCTGAGGTCCCACCCATGTAATTGTGATTTTCAGCTGAAAGTCACCCTGACTGTCTTTTGAGCTTTTTTGTGTTTTTCATGTAGTGGCACAGCATTTATCTGGTGCTGGCATGAATCTCAGGAAATGCCAATAGTAATTTTAGGTGAATGGAAAAATACACTGTGAAACGCTGGTGCTTGAAGGCCGAGAGTAATGGATTTGTGCCAGCATGATAATACCAAACAGACCATCTAGTTAAAGGACAGGAAGCACAAAGCAAGCTCCAGCCAATGACCTGATGCTGGAACTTCCCATGCAAATTACCCAAGAGATTGCATGTATTTCATTGTGCACAAAAGAGATGAATAGATAACAGGAAAGGAAAACAAGGAAAATATAGACTTAATGCAAAAGGAGAATATATTTAAAAAGAAAATGAAATATACATTCTACATAAAAGGAAATCTGATAATATAATAATGGGGGGGGGGGGCACACTCTTATATGTTCCCCTTGGAAGGTCAGCTAACAAACCACATAAGAGCTTTCTTTATTACTCATAAAAACATATACCACTGCAGTAAGTTTTTGAAAAATCCTCTGAAGCCGACATCCTGCCTAATGTGTGCTAATTGTGATAAGTGGCCTGGGCCTTCAGTGACAGTGGAAGAAATCTGAGGGGTTCCTTACTGAACCCCTGCAATTACTCAATATAACAGAGTGAACACATATAAACGGAACACTGTCGTGAGACAGTCCTGTTGATTACATGAAACATTTATAGCAATTGTATTTGTTTTTGTTTTTCTTTGACAATTTCCGGTCAAATATGTGAACACACAGTGACTTCAGTGACTATTAATGTTTCAAAAAATGTTTTATTATTTTTTGGAGAACTCAAATCATATATATCCATTCATCTTACTGTATTCCACTAATGTGCACTCAATAGAATAAGATTCACATTAAATGAACAGCCTGAAGTATATTTAACATTATAATTTATGCTCATAATTCGCTTAAAAGATCTTTACAGAACGCTGAGATGAGAGAGTGGTGATGTCATACTGATCTATGTTTAATGGGCGTGTTAAACGTGGCATCTTGCTGACATCACAGGTAAGTGCTGTATTGGCACCTCCTGCTGTTGAGTTTGTAAAAAGGGGCCAACAGTGTCTACAGAGATGTGAACACTGCCATTCCAAAAATTTTCAGAGAACACAAACAGTCTTTTAATATAGCAGTAATATTATTATTTATATATTAATATTAAAGTAATATTTAGCCCAATTAAGTACATATGTATTTGTCTTTTGCGAGTGTAAACAAATAGCATCTTGTAAGATACCTGAGTGATGTAATAATGTAAGATCATAGCAAAAACAGGTGGCCAAACTTACACTACACTTGCGCTACAATAAGTAAAATGAACTATGTAAACTTACTATATAAAGGTTTAACCCCAAAAAATTTGTCTTCGTTTCATTGAGTGGAGCGCACAGTTGCGCTCTGATCTTAATGTGGATCGAGAGCAGCGGAAAGTTGCGCGCTCGACTCTCAGCAGGCATCGCTGGCAATCTCATTCACTCCTAAACACCGCCTTTTGTGGGAGGCAACATTAGACACCGGCTCAACTTACGCTCTTGGCACACATCGTGCATTTCTCTGAATTAATACTAAGGTTTTTACCAGGTGTTTTCTTTATGCGCGCAAAAACTGTATGTGACAAAAGGACATCCTGCTGTCGCGCCATTAACAGGTAGCCAAGGGACCTGATATAACTGAATGATTTATTATCGATATTCTAGGCACTGAGAAAACTTATCGATCATCAGCAGGACTGACACGCTCTCTGTAAGGAGATATATTTCTCACGGATTTAATGGATGTTTGATCGGTTGGTAATGCCCATTTACATCATCGACCGAAAATTTCCAGAGACACCCGGTGAGTCTGATACGAATGATGCACATGGCTTAAAGACATGGTGTGCTGACCAAAGTGTTTAAGATACAGGTTGAGATGTATCTTTGAGGTTGAGAGAATGCCTTCTTAAAGTTTATTTTTTTCGGTTTTAATGAAGAATAGGTGCGGCACCCACGTAACTGTAATTAATCACTTTTTTTAATGATACAATACTAATTGTCGTCAGTATAATAAGATAAATGCACTATTCTGAAAGTATAGACTGCATACTGAGTCCATTTATTTTTTTATTTATTGTTTTTACTGCCTAAAGCTCCTAAATGAAAATTATTCAGCCATGAGTATTCCTGATGAAGCAATACAGTAGCTTGTTAACTCCAGAAGCTCCACTGATGTGAGAACATAGATGCACAAAAGCGGGATGTGTAGCTACAGGTGACATCTTCACACTGAACACATTATGAAGCATGTGTTTATGAGCGTCCTCAAGCAAGCAAGACATTTTTAAGCAGTCTTTGTTGACATACTTTTATAAACAACCCCCCACATTACATCAATGAATGCAAAAGTGTCTAAAGTAACTAAAAAGTATCTAATCTTTGACCCTGTTCAAGTGTTTCCATGACGGGAGCATTCAACAAGTTTCCCATACAACCCAGTGTCAAACATACCACACACCATTGAGAAGTGTTATCCTGAGTACTCTCTGTACCTCTCTCTCTATCAATCTCTATTTGTGTTTGAAGGTGCATGTAGGATATGATGTGTAGAACAATCCTCTGCGCTTATCTAAATTGTTTATGCGAATGAATGAGTAAGTGTAAAGAACAGTCACATTCAGCATATATTTGTATATTTTTAGTTCTTTTACTTCATTAGTTCCTGATTAGTCCACACCTATGTCCACACCTATTTGTTTTCGTATCAGGCAATATAACATGATTATTTGTGGGCCCTCAATTTGGCTATTCAGTGAGAAAGTGTTTAAGAGATGTTGCAGAGCACTTTTATAAGTATTTAAGTCTAATGTTAAAAGAGGCCTGCGCAAACTCTCTGGACGATTTCAATTCAGTTTAATTCATGTTCATGTTTAATTCATGTTTAATTCATCATCTCTATAGCGTTTTTCGTAATACATATTGATTCAAAGCTGCTCTACAGAAAAACGAAAGCTGAACATTGTCAGTAAAATGGTACAGGATATGCAAACTAGCTAATATTGCGTATGCATTGAAACAGACATAGCAATCATCCAAATTCATTGCAGAGGTCGTCATCTCCTTTACACAGTACTGGGTCATCTATATTGGAGCTGGTGTTATCTGTAGCTACCCCGGGATAGGTATCCCGAGCATGTTTATGATTTGTATGCACTGATTTCCCTCACTTATTTTGTATGAAAGCTGAGAAGGTTTAAACATGTGCTACACAAGCAAACCTGGGAACAATTTGAGACTGTCAATGGAGAATCGAATGGAATGGAAAATAACATCTCCCATGCACATACACAAATGTGTTTCATTCTGAAATGCACTGTAAGGCTTTAAACGGTACAGTAATTACATATGTTTTGCCATGTATTCCTGTCAATGCTGTAAAAACACCTTTCGAAAATACATGAAGCCCAAGAAGTAGGGCTACATGATATTGAGGAAAAATGCGATAAATTGTAAGATGCACCAATGTTAAAAGACTAAAAGTCATATTACCAACATAAATGTTTTACATGCTTTCTGGAAAATAAAAGCTTCACTACTAGTTTCTTCACTACACTTCTGATAGCAAACCATTGCCATATGCATTATTTCTGATATTTAAATAATTTCGAGCAGCCCTAACAAGAAGCAAAAAGATCTGTGTATAGAGCTGCTATATTAATGGAGTCTTTAAAGCCTAACTTAGACTACTTTGATGAGTGCAAAAGAATCACAGTTCATTTAGTCATGGGGCTTGCCCTATTCAGAGACATTAAGGATTTACATTTACACATTTGGCAGACACTTTAATTCAAAGTGATTTACAGTGCATTCAAGCTATACAGTTGATCAACATGTGTGTTCCCTGGAAATCGAACCAACAACCTTTGCGCTGCTAACGCAATGCTCTACCAGTTGATCTACAGGAACGTTTAATGTGTACAGGGTTTAATGGCCAAACAGTGTTGTTTAGCTACAGATGTAGTTCTATAAAGTTCAATAAACTGAATACATCTGGAGAGTATGAAGACGTGTTTGTCTTTACAGACATATTTAAAGGATTCACCATTCCTGTGCCAACCGGCAGGCAGATGGCAACTACTATAGCCAAGCCTGTGATTCACCATTGCAGTGACAACAAGGAACCAGACAGCTGCTCTTACAGTAAAAGCTGTACTAAAACACTCAAAATTGCTTCAAATTGCTTCTTTTCTTTCAAACTGTAATTTGCTACTTGCTATTGCTGGTCTAAAGTAGAGATATTGGGAAAAGGGACAGGCTGGTGCAAAATGCATCTTCAATATATTTCAATACAAACAAGCTGGGGTAACAAAAAAGACATATGTAAAAAAGACATATATCACCTTTCACAAAACTCGCTTCCATTTATAGAGGATAAACAAGATTAATTTGTTAAAGTAGCTAGCCAATCCCCCTCACCCCTCCATCTCCCCTCTACTTTCGTGGGGTTTTGGGGTTATAATCAAAAGCAGCCTCCTGTCTGGGTGTCCTGAATGGAGCTGGAAAGTTAGATTTGGAAAGCTGATGAAGACCTTGGTTCTTATTTGCTCCAGATCTTCTGCAGTCACGAGTTGATACCCAAGGGAACTACTTACTCACGCTCTGATAATGTCCACAGTGGGGAAGCCAAGGACATGTAGAGGCTATAGCCTCTTAAGTTAACATCAGGGCTGGGAAAGATACTGGAAAGTTCTGTCCATTACTGCAGATGTGCTAGTTTTATATAGATAGAAACTAATATTGATATTGAAACAACAGACAAATTTTCAAAAATGCTGTAAAACAGGATGCTTATATTTGAATAAAGAAAGGGAAATAATATAATAAACAATATTTGGGACATCCCAAAATATTCTGGAATAAGTGCAAGCACTTCCTGCGACCCTGTGTAAAATAATTGGTATAGGAAATGGATGGGTGGATATTGTGGGGGGCAAGGTGTTTTTATTAGTGAATATTGATACAGTAAATTATTTCAATTGAAAGAATTAAAACAATTATGTTGACATAATGAGTACCAGTGTGTGACGGATCACATTTCAGGCATTACTTTCAAAACTGATGCAAAACAGATGAAGTGCAAATAAATAGCTGTTTCATTCTGTTTATGTATTTTAGCAAAACAGGAAGAGAAAGAATAACAAAACAGGCAAACATTCAATCTCCTGCAGTCACGTTTCTAAACAATAAAAAAATTATTAACCTGGTAGTCAAACAAATAAGAAATGTGCTCTGTAACTAAAAGATTGAATTTGTAAATTAATAGACATATATAACACTGTTTAGCTATTTTTTGATTCATTTTTCTGAAAAACATTGTACAATTTAATATGTATGTGTATCTGCTGGGTGTAATATCATATGTATGGTGGCTAACAGTGCTAACAGACATGGACTAAAAGCCACAGAATGCCAAATTTGATTTTCTTTAAAACTTCCTGTAATCTGGGCTGTTGCTATGATTTTATAGGAAGTAAGTATTAAACTGTCACAGTTTTAATGAGCAATGACATGCTTGTCTGCACATGCAAATGCTTACAAATGAAAGGGTGCATGTCTTCAGCTTTAAATTTTACAAGAAGTTTATCATTCATACTTAAATTTAGGTACCAGTACCCATCTTAAATGGTCACAGCAGTCACATGTTTTTCTTTAAAGGTCCACAGGACTAATCACCCAGATCTAACCCATGCAGATGTTGAGATGTGCTTGAGATAAAAGCCATAGCTCCCTGAAAGTACAATTTAGCTACAAGTGACTCATTAGCTAAACTAACCCTGACATTCTTCTTTTCTATTCCCAACAGAAATTGAGCCCCCTGTTGCTAACAGACTTTACTTTTATCATTCTTGAAAACAACAGAAATTCATTAAGACAAGTTTGTGTGTGTAAAGGAGGGCTGTTGCCCTGTCGTGAATGTGAGTGTGGATTAGTGTGTACTTGTATGTAATGCTGTGCTGTTTACTTGAGTATGTGGGATAGAGTCCATCAAAGGAAGGCTTTAGAACTTTGTCCCCTGAACACAGCGGGAAGTGTCCATGTGCAGGTATAAGCTTTCTGCCTCAGCTTGACTACCATAACATGAGGTAGTCAGTGTGTATTTGTATTTGTGAGTGTTTTAAGTATATTTGACTAAAGTCACTGACTAAAGTGTTCCTGTAGCTCAGTT
Organism: Botia almorhae; assembly: GCA_036877575.1. Classification (NCBI taxonomy): domain Eukaryota; kingdom Metazoa; phylum Chordata; class Actinopteri; order Cypriniformes; family Botiidae; genus Botia; species Botia almorhae. Next base: position 154,924 of record JAZGTJ010000257.1, read on the forward strand.
GGTAGAGCATTGCGCTAACAATGCAAAGGTTGTGGGTTTCGATTCGCAGGGAGCACATGCACTGACAAAATAGTATAACTTGAATAAACTGTAAGTCGCTTTGGATAAAAGCATCTGCCAAATTCATACATGTAAATGTAAAGTGTGTCTGTGATTTGTGTGCGCACCATAAAAGAATCAGTGATTAGTTGTCTGTAGCAATAAACTTAAGAGTTCACAGTGTGTGCATGTCTGAAAGCTGTAACATCAAGTTCTGTCAGTAGAGTTCTGCGGAACAGTGACTTCTGTGGAAACAAGCAACAGGTTTTTATTTAATGTGGAAAAAAGCTTTCTTTCTCTCTCTCTCTCTCTCTCTCTCTCTCTATTTCTCTCACTTCTTCCAGGTGAGTTTCTACAGGCTGCCGAAGTGGGAGAGCCAACAACCATGGCTGACAACAACACTCAGAAAAAAAAGCCCCACTGGACCTTGCTGGAAATCGGGCTCCTGACGATTGTATCTCTGTTCTTTATCATCATTGTGGCCCTCATCATCCTCTTCATCACACAGACTGGTAAAGGTAGTTTCATACACTATTAGAGGTGACATTATGATTGTGTCTGTATACTGTAGCAGCTAAAAGTCACAGCTTATTAATAAAGCTTGTTTTTGCCAATTAGGTTTCTTCATGCCTATATTTATTGTTCATTAAAATGGAGTTAGTGATAAGGAGTAATTGATAGTTAAATGCATAGATAGACAAAACATTTAAGTGAACGCAGGGGATTTGTAAAACTTTGTGATTGTGGAAATCTGGTGAGCATTCTAGCGAGTTCTCTGCATACAGATTTCATGTAATTCTGAGGATAAATAATACTGTACTAATACTGTTTATAGACGAATATATAAAATAAGAGATGTGCACAAAAGTAATCCCACAGAAAATGAGCTACCATATGCAGAAAAGGCTTTTAATTTTATACAGATACTATTTATTACAAATACAAATTACACATTTATGTCATTTGCAATAGTAGCCAGTTTTGGGATCTTGCGCTTAACCCAAGCTTCACTTGCACACAAATACCCATACAACAACCTCCAATATTGCTAAAAACTTGTGTTTGGTTTTGTAGATGGAGTTTGTGTAACAGCCGACTGCACACAATCAGGTAAAATTATATCCATATAGACTGATTTTTTAATGTAAATGGAATGCCATGTTGTCATGTAATTTCCAAAAGCAACTAAATTTTTTCCATTTGTTTAAAAACCAATTTACAATTTGTCAAACTGGCTTCATGTTTATGTTGTTCTTTCTTTAATACTTTTCCCCCACTGTAGCATCCCGCCTTATTGAGAACATGGACCCCACTGTGAATCCGTGTGAAAACTTCTACCAGTATGCCTGTGGTGGCTGGCTAAAGAAGAACATCATACCTGAGACAAGTTCACGCTACAGCACCTTTGACATTCTCAGAGATGAATTGGAGGTGGTACTCAAAGGTAGAACAACACCATCTGACTGCCATGGGCTATAGGGTTAGTTATCTGTCTTTGTAGAGTCAGTTTAATAAACAATAATGGGCCCTTTTTCTTTAATAATTTTACTTAATGGAAACAATATGGAGAAAAAGGAATATGCTCAGTTTGGGAATTATTTGGGCCTGATTTGAACTTGGACCAGCTGCACATATTACTGTACAAAATGTTGGAATGTGCACTAACTGGAAAGACACATCTCTGACTAAGAACAGCTTTCTGACATAATATCGTAATACAGTGTTTGGAATGGTCTACATGATATACAGGGAAAACATGCAGTGCCAGCATAATCATTGCTCCCAATTTAATGATAATAGGGATTACATGATATAAATTGGAAAGAATAATACAAAAGGATATTTGATATATAAAATATTAAACAGTGATTGAAAATTGATATAAGCCATTCAAGGTACAGTTTAGTTATGGGTATTTTCAGCTATTTAAAGCCCAGTGGGGCTTAGCCTAGGGCTTTGATAGTTGGAATGATGTTTATTGCTTTGCTTTTTGTTCTTCCTAACAATACTGGTAAAACCTGTTAATTTAATATGATAAATAGAATTTTATATGGAAATGCTAACAGCACTGTGTGTTGTGGAATAGAGAAAGCATTGATGTTTAGCTAAGTGTAGAAGACAAGGATTGTTGATGTGGGAGTGGCTTAAGATGATATGAGAAGGGCTGGAGGTATGAGAGCTCTGCTGTCTGACCATGAATGAGTAGCGTATTAGCCTCAGCTTGGACACAATATATATATTGGACGTGCAATGTTTATGAGTGACCCCCAAAAAAAGGTCAAAGGACAACCCGTGGTTACAGATGTTTTGGATCTGCTGCTACCTGCAAGTCCAGACCTCTATTAAGTGCAGAAAAAGCAGGAAAATTTACATTCATGGCACATGGCACATAATGCTTACATTGCACCTTTGTCAGTCCAAAGCAAAGCAGTGACCCTTGCCAACAGTTGAACTTGATGGAACATGAGAAACATCTTCTATTTCACTCTCTCTGCAGTGTATCTCCCTCAATTTAACCCGACTTTAACAACCCTTTGCTGCTGGGCATTGCAAAGCAAGCCTATACAGAACTTCAGTTCAAGTACAATGTTACAAAGCATTTTGATATAAATCATATTCCATTTTATTTTATAACCTTTAGCACTCTGTCTGTAATTGCAATCATAGACGAAACTATCCACTGTTATTTATTACTGTTATACAAACAGTTCCCAGAAACACACACCTTTGTGCAAATGCCATTTATGCTGGATGCTATTCAGATGCATTATTATGGCAAGTATTTTCTATTTCCGTCTGGCTCTTTAGCTCAGGTATGAGGAGGTGTGTAACATCTAAAACAGAACGCTGGAAATACCTTGTAGTAATGAAAAATGACCTACAGAAAGTGTAAGATTGTTTTGATAAATGTCTATCTGGAAAAAGGAGTAGGGCTGAGGTTGATATAAATGTCCTAAGGCTATAGGTTTAATATATTTTTTAAATATACCATACATTAGATACAATTTACGGAAAGCGTATGCACTAAAACCATATGCATGGGGTTGTGGCCTCATGGTTGAATTAGGAGAGAGAGAGAGAGACGGTAAATGCATTAGAAATACATGAGTATATTATACGAGTGATAAAGGAGGAGGAAATGAAGAGACAAAGATGAAACATGAAAAGAAAACAGAGGAATTTCCATCATTCCTTTCTTTTTTTGCATGGAAAACTTTACATGAATTCATTCACACAAACAGGAAGATTTTGCTAACACAAAGTAGGAGGTAAATACACTAAATTATGGATATAAATGTCTAAAAGCTACCATCTCTTGTAGACTGTCAGAGAAAGGCATAATCCATATCGAGGTAACAGAAAATGGGATGTAAATACAGAAAGTTTTCCGAACAAGACCAGCAGGAATGCTTATGCATATACATGCAGGAGATGCTGGAGGGAAGAGCTGTTTCCTGCCAGGACAGAGTGAGCTTTGTGGGGAGATGTGGGTCAGATAAGGCTACTTGCTGATCTCAGTATCAAAATCTACTTTCAGTGGTCATTCCATTAAAACACAGCCATAACTTGGCTTTGATATATATATACCAGTCTTTAAAACATATTTTTTCATGTATTTGTTTAATATTGTTTAATTTATTTAATATTTATATTAAACTGCATTATCCAATTTTTTCATCAAATGATGATAAACTGATGTTGAAACATGCCATATTCTTACAATACGCTATATTGCCAAAAGTATTTGCTCACCCATCCAAATAATTCAGGTGTTCCAATCACTTCCATGGCCATAGTTGTATACAATGAAGCACCTAGGCATGCAGACTGCTTTTACAAACATTTGTGAAAGAATGGGCCGCTCTCGAGCTCAGTGAATTCCAGGGTGGTATTGTGATAGGATGGCACCTGTGCAACAAGTCTAGTCGTGAAATTTCCTCGCTACTAAATATTCCACAGTCAACTGTTAGTGGTATTATAACAAGGTGGAAGCGATTGGGAATGACAGCAACTCAGCCACGAAGTGGTAGGCCACGTAAAATGGCAGAGCGGGTTGAGCGAATGCTGAGGGACATAGTGCGCAGAGGTTTCCAACTTTCTGCAGAGTCAATCACTACAGATCTCCAAAGTTTATGTGGCCTTCAAATTAGCTCAAGAACAGTGCATAGTGAGCTTCATGGAATGGGTTTCTATGGCCGAGCAGGTGCATTTAAGCCATACATCACCAAGTGCAATGCAAAGCGTCGGATGCAGTGATGTAAAGCACGCCGCCACTGGACTCTAGAGCAGTGGAGACGTGTTCTCTGGAGTGACAAATCACACTTCTCCATCTGGCAATCTGATGAACGAGTCTGGGTTTGGTGGTTGCCTGGAGAACAGTACTTGTCTGACTGCATTGTGCCCCTGGGCTTGGCCCCTTAGTTCCAGTGAAAGGAACTCTGAATGCTTTAGCATACCAAGAGATTTTGGACAATTTCATGCTCCCAACTTTGTGGGAATAGTTTGGGGATGGCCCTTTCCTGTTCTAACATGACTGCGCACCAGGGCACAAAGCAAGGTCAATAAAGACATGGATGAGCGAGTTTGGTGTGGAAGAACTTGACTGGCCTTCAGAGTCCTGACCTCAACCTGATAGAACACCTTTGGGATAAATTAGAGTGAAGATTGCGAGCCAGGCCTTCTCGTCCAACATCAGTGTCTGACCTCACAAATGTGCTTCTGGAAGAATGGTCAAAAATTCCCATAAACACACTCCTAAACCTTGTGGAAAGCCTTCCCAGAAGAGTTGAAGCTGTTATAGCTGCAAAGAGTGGGCCGATGTCATATCAGAAGAATCAGAATCAGAATCAGAAAGAGCTTTATTGCCAAGTATGCTTGTGCATACAAGGAATTTGTTTCAGTGTTATTAGCCTCCAGTACACAGAGACA
>JAZGTJ010000258.1:0-34619 GCA_036877575.1 Botia almorhae
GATAAAGAAAATTCCCCTGTAACTAATATTATCTTCTATTATCACCTTCAAACTAAACATAACAATCAAGAACAAAAACAAGCATGATGAAGAATTCTCCAATAACACGCCAGAGGTCAGATTAGAGATGTGAAAACTGTGTGAGGAGAATGCAGAAGGATCTGGAGTAAATTAGCCTTGTGTTGGTGTAAGAGGTGAGTGTGTGACCTGCTAATGCTCGGGAACGATCTCCTCACCCCTCCGTTAGACCTGCTAAAGGCTTCCCCCAACACAAAGTCACTCTGCATTAGCTAACAGGCCTGTTTACATTAGCACTGAGCTTTTGGGGAATATTATAGAGGTCTTAAGATGGGGTGACCTTTGACACGGAGAGAGAGGGGGCGCAGCATGTCTAATGGAAACAGATGGAGGTTACGGCCTGTGGGAGATTTAGGAAAAGGGGGTGGAATAGAGAGAGATACAACAGGAATGGATGAAGAATTGTATCCTACAGGGAGGTATCAGTCTATATTAGGACCCCTGCGCTGTCTTACTCATGACACTGTCTGATGACTCAGTTTCAGTCAGAAAGAGAAGATATGACTTATATCAGACAGTGAGACTGCTCAACTGTGAAAGCATCTGCTTAATAATTGAGACATTCCACAGAAGTTCATGTGAGGTGATAGCTGAAGTTACTAGAAGGCCAAATAAAAGACAGCAAAATCACAATTGCTGTCACAGAACCATCACAGAACTAAGGTATTACATTTATTAAAGACAATCTGTACATTATTGATTACAATTATTTGGTAGGTCGATTAAACAGGCTTAGGTGAAACATTTTAAGGGGTTTGGTAACTTTATCAATTCTGTGGCGCCTCACCAACAACCTAGTCAATGAACAATGCATACTTCCTGTTTACTAATATTTTTTAGTTAAAAGGTTTAACTTACATTAAACTGTATTAGACTATATAACATTTTAGTATTGCATCTGCCACTTCACTGTTTAGTTTATTGTATCAGCATCAATCATTTAAAATTCTATATAGTTAACCACTAAATTACCATATAATTACTAACATTATCCTAACTATATTACTAATTACTAATATTATTTTATTAATAATACTGTTCATTTTTTACAACTTTATAAATCTACAGTATAGAAGTTTAAAACTATAAAACTGTACAGAGCTTTTAATTTAAATGAAAGCAAGCAAGAAAATAAATATAGCTGACATATGAAATATTAACTGCAACCAATATGGCCACCAATTTAACTTGCCTCAAAAAACAGTGTTAAGTAAAAGGACAAAGAGACCTTTGTGTTAAAAACACGTACATCTGAATTAAGACTGTAGTGTATTCACAGACAGCATCACGCTCAAACCTGCCTTTCAGCTAAAGTACCTCACTTTTGACCTGTCTCATTTACCCCTACAAAATGTCGTGATGAGTATCCCTGAGCCAGCAGCACTTGATGCTGACCCCCACAGCCCTGCTCCCACAAACCTTCAAAGAGAGCTTGGGCTTTATATACTGCTGACCCAATCTAAATACCAGCTGACATAGTCTGACTGGACCACAGGATGGCCATGGTCTCTCCCACAGGAACAAACAACAGGCATTCCCGCACTCAATATGTGGTATTGAGGACAGCAGCCTTAGCTTTGAAGCATTAAAGCAAAGAACCCAACAGACTAATAGAGTTAGTAGAGCCCACCAAGACCACTTATGAAAACTAAGCTGCAATTATTAGTAACTTGGTCCTAGCATGAACTATGCCGTTACTAATAGGTTAGCCCATCATAACGTACATTTCAGTGTACATTTATAATCTTTTGCATTTTAATTACTTGCTCGATGTCCAAACATTAAAAGTCCTCCCAACTTTCTAAACAATAAAAATAGAAATTTAAAATATGTTGTCTATTAGTTAAAAAAACATGCCCACGTTTATAATGTGAAAACAGCAGTAGATGAGGTGCAAAAATATCTGTAACTGAAATGAAGAAAATAACAGCATAGAATATAACTCCCACAACTCCCTCACAACAGAACACAATGTACAAACAAACGAAAAACTCTGAATGCTTTGTTTGGAGCTTTAGATTCTAGCACACGTCACTGTGCTTAGCTAAGACATGCGTCACCTGAGAGAGAGAGGGAGAGAGAGAGACAGAGAGTGTGTGTGTGTGTGTGCTGAGTCTAATAAAAATGCTGGATGTATGCACTAACCTTCCGCTGAGAGAGGAACAGTACGGCACCACATGTATTCCTAGAGGCCCTTGTTCTCCTGAAATCTCCACCGTCTTTGTGAGGCTGCTACACAGAAACACACACAACAACAAATGGCATCAGTCACATTATCAGGAAGTCAGGCAGAGCAACATAAACCCGTGTAAACTCACTGTCTCCTGCCCCTCAGATCTCGTCGGCTTGTGGCCGCTGAACTGTCGTACATGTCTGTGTGTTAGTCAGCACTGTACCGCACAATCCTGTTTTTCTACACTCCCTGCTGAAATTCTTTCCATGATGTCTGCCTTTCTGACTAATTTTCAAATGTTCCACTTTTTTTCTTCTGTTTTCGTCTATTTCAGCAGTTAATGCTCTTGGCATGTGGATTGATAATATAGCAGGAGTGTAAGTGGATAACTGAGGACGGAAAGGGTCCGTTGCGTGGCTGCGCCGATCATCCGCCTTTAATCCACAACTAATAGCTCTTCATGGTGGTATATTTGCAGGGTCATACATGAGTGAGTAAAGAGAGTCACTACAGGAAGCACTGAAGGAATGAGAGAGAGGGATTGAGAGACAGAGGAAAAGTGACACTGGATTTCAAATAAGGTAAACATGAAACACTGTACTGTTTTAAAGCATTTAAAAATGGATAAGTGGTGATTGGTCAATGCAGCGTTCCAGCCACGTCATCAGAGTCACATGACAATTACAGCTCAGATGACAGGCTTAAAAACAATCATGTTCAGAACAACTGATCATCAGACAGGCAATGCCACTGAGAGGAGCAGGAAAGCTAACAGAAAGACGCTAACTATCTCCTGTTATTACAGATCTTATTATCCTTAAAATATACAATTATATATTGTAACATATTGTGTGAAACTACTGCTTATCAAATTATAATAAAATATTAAAAAAAATATTCCGTGTCAAGGTATATTATTATATTAGTAATGAGCTACAGCAAAAGCTTTCCTGTAGCTCAGTGGTTAGAGCATGGCGTTAACACCGCCAAGGTTATGGGTTCGATCCCAGGGATTGCACATACTCAATGTATAATGATCAATGTGTAGTATAATGCAATGTAAGTCGCTTTGGATAAAAGCGTCTGCCAAATGCCTAAATGTAAATGTAAATAATATAATTTTGCTAAAACAACAAATTAAACTGAATCATAATTTATATGAAAATACATTTAAAACAGACATAAAAACCGGTCATTGCTGTTATAAATACTAAACAGAGACAGAAGACTTTTGCTCCATGATCACAGCATACAGCCAATAAAAAATACTGGGTTAAATAACAAAACAACATTTCCGTACACAAAACAGATGGTGCAGAAACAGTGAACTTTTGGCTCACGGTAAAATAATAATGAATACATGCAATATAACTAAAAGAAACTTTAACAAAAAAAACTATAGTTTACCATTCATTAAAGAGAAAGTAAAACGCAAAAACAAAATATTCTGTCTTAAATACCTAGAGACTTAACTAATGAGACCAAATCTAGAAATATTTTTTACTAGTGTGCATGCTACTATTTTACACCCAGATGTCTTCCAGAAGTGTAATCGTATAACCATAACCATCTCCACTGCTGTGACAACTAACTTAATGAGTAGTGAGCATGAGTCAGCAAAAAAACAAACCGGACAGATGATCTTTAAAGTGTAAAGCAGCTAAGGTGCACAATCATTTCTGAGCTAGTCCTGGGAGTCGGTGTTGATTGGCCCTGAAATAACTTAAAAAACACAACAAATGTTTACTCAATTTAAAGCTGTACTCTCAGAGGATAAGCTTCACTTTGAACTGTCAAAAAAACTAGAACATTATAGAAAAAAGACGTGCTGAGGGCCAACAGTGCTGTTCCTATAACAAAATACATGCCGTTATGCCTGAGGAACAGTGAATAAAACAATACTACTGTCAAAATACACCACCGTGAGTAACAAATACAACAGACTCCAGCAATCCATCACATGCACAGAAAAATACTGTTATAATAACAGCACTGATATCTTCATTTTTAATGAAAAAGGACCATTTGTACAGTTACTGCTGCTTTCAATGCCACATATTTTACATAAATATACAAGTTGTTTTATGGTTATATTAGTATATACCACTAATATTAAAGAGGTAATGTATATCCAAAAGAAGTTTACTTTATGGCTGGATGTACATATACTGGCAAGAGAAGAGAGACAGCAGAGTCATACATTATACAGAAGTGGTACTGGTTAAAATGAATTACAGTACCTGGACGAGCAGTATGTCATCAGTTTTACTGGGAATAACAGGTCTCAGAATATCAAGTATTCCAAAAAGTCATGTAGTAAATACATAGAAAGTATACAGTGTGTATAGTATACTTTATAGTTTGAAAATGAGAAAAAAACTAGATGTTCTACTACATTTAAATCAGAGTTTAGTGGGGAGGACACATAAATCTGAACTCGTGTCATAAATACTAATGAGCTGATGTAACCTTTGTCCTAACAGGTTTATTCAAATAGCCATAGCGGGATTATTGCCTACAGGCTTGTGCATTAGTGTGCTTATGCAAGCAAAATGACACTAAATGCAATCGTTTACAATGCCTGAGGCAAAAAATAAAAATTACCATTTAAACAACATTTATACTATACAAGCAATTATACTACAGACACAAACACACAGGTCGGCATGTTTAAAATGTTGAACAAGAAGCACTGGGTTACTACAGAAACAACGGCACAGAATCATATCACCATACAATTTTCTCTAATAGCCATCCAATAAGCAGTAGTATTACGGTAACACAAGTGTTTACTGTAATGTACAGGTGAACTGCCATCTTGCTCTGCAGGGCTGAATCTTTTCACTCTTTGATATGTGCTGTGATTATTACTGGTTGAAGAAATTGCCATGAGAATATATAGATAAGCTATCTTCTCCTAAAGCCTTTCCTCCAGAACTCCAAAACAGATTTTAGTAATGTCCCCAAGTGTGAGGTCCTAATGACTTCACCAGGCAGACCACACACACAAACATAAAAACACGCTCTCCAAGCTGCTATAACTCCTGACTTTAAATCCTCCATTTTTCCTGAACCGTGTAGTGCAGATTGTGTATAAGAGTCTATTTGGAGAAAGGAAGGAGAGCGGACAGAGCTGAGGCTGTTGAGATGCTAATGCAGGAAAAAGCTGTCTGCCCAGGCTCAGAGGACTCAACATTGATAAGCCACCCCAGCACAGATAACTCTGTCTGAGAGAGGGAGAGAGAGAGAGAGAGAGAGAGAGAGAGAGGTTTAATCACAATTACCATAACCATGGCAACAGCAAAAAACAACAACAAAGATGAGGGAAAAAAATTTGGGCAACACATGGGTATAAATCGTGTGAAGTGCTGCTTCATCAACTCACCAAAAGTTTTGCTAATCAAGGCGGGCCAACATAAGACATTTCAAAGAGAAACAACCCATGGGGGAGAGGCCAAGAAGCCCAGAAATAATTAGACAGGCTCATAGGAAGAAAAATAACCCAACAATTCCAAACACCTCTCCCTCCCTCTCTTACCCTCTTTTTTCCCTCAACTTTTTCTGTTTTGGAGATTCTCAATGTTTTTTTGTTTGCGACCCATTTGTTAGGTCCAAACGTCTGCACCCACATCCTCGCTCACCCGGATTAAAGTTACTGTAAATTTGAGGACATTATAGGTGGAGAAACCTCATTTAAGAAGTCAGGTAAATTAAAAATAGCTTAAAACCCCTGCACCCCATGCACGCTGCCTAACTGTTACCTATCCTGTGTGAAGGGTCTTAACAAAGAGCCTTTCCTCTGAGCTGCCTTGCTTTACTTCTATTTGCTTTAGTTCCATCACCTCTTATTTTACTTCTTCGCTTAAACATGCCGCATCAACTGACAAACAAACGAATGGTGATGAAAACCTGCCACATCATCAAAACATGAAGGTAGCAGGATGAACTGACGACTGTGACACAGGAAGAGGAGAGGAAGGGGCCACTTCTGCAGGTGTCCTTTTTATTTACCTGCTCTCTCTTTTATATAGACATAAGGTTGAATAAAAAGAACAGAAAGCAGATAGGAATAAAAGAGAGCAAATTACCAAAGCTCTCTCGTCTTTTCAACTCTCCATCTTCAAAGTGCAGAGCTCCAGCAGCTTTGAACAAATAAAAGCCGTGGTTCCGATTAACGGTCTCTCTTTGATTGCGTATCGGGCGAGTGTGGGCCCCGCTTCACGATGCTTCTCAAAGAAACACACGATACTTCTGCTGTGAATGAAGGACTATTTAAATACGGTTAGTGTTTTTCCTTTATGCGACGGCTATTGTGCGCAAGACGCATCTGATGGAGGCTGACAGGATCGAGTAATGGAAAATGTACGTGAAGAGGTGCGGACAAGGCTGTGTGTTTACCTGCAAGTGTTTAACCCAGAGTAAAGCTCCCCTACAGGGCTGAAATAATCCTTCTATTCAGACGGACTTTAATTCAGCCTCACAATCAGGGATGCAGTCACTCAATGGGGATGTGGAAAGCATCGTGTGTACAATCACGCTCTGACTAAGCCGCCACCAGCAGCTAATATACCAGGCTCACGACATTGAAGGATGACTAATGTTAAACCTGTTTACCATCTGAATGAACAGAGAGGCTGGTACAACGTATTTGAACACCACTTTACAAATACATGGTGATTGCCAGGCAACTTTAAAGCAACTCCTGGTCTTAACAGCTACTTAAAGGAATGTTCTGGGACTGGGTTTCAACTTAGTATCAATGGACTGTGGCATCCTGACAATTACCACAGACAATTATTACAAATCTCTCTTTTTGTGTATAAGTGAATACAAACACAGTTGTGATAATACACTGGAAGTATATGAGATGATTGTACCAGAGGATTTAAAGTGTTATTTGTGCTGCAAAGTTGTCAAAATGCCTTTTGAGGTGGGACTACTTTTCTGATAGTTTGCAAAACTCTTCAACTCTTATATTCCATTAAACAGAAAACAATCCTGAATATTCTTCTATGAAAAAAAATTGCAATGTATCCGTGTTTTGTGATGTTTGTCTTTTATTTGGAAATGATAATCTTGTGTTGCCATGTCCTTTTGTAGTTTCAGTCATGGTCATTGTAGTTTTGGGCCTGTTTCCTCACCCTCATGTCCAGTTGTAATCATGTTAATCATGTATATATTTAGCCCAGTGATGCCTGCTTTTGTCACTTACTGTTTGTAAGTTTTGCACGGTTTTGTCATGTTCATATCAAGCCTACATTTAACTTCTGGATTTATTTAACATTTGTGCACTTTTGGATTTCAATAAACATTACATTTCTGCACATAGAGCCTCCCTTAGTTTTATATATTGGACTAAACGTTATACGAGTAAGGCAGTTCTGAATGTTATAAACCTCCAACAGGAAGAATGGAATGTTTGCCAGTAGTTTATCCTCCTGATTGAGCTGCTAGAAGGATGTAAGCCACTCACTGCTGCTGTGCTGTCAGTCAGCCGCTCAATCTCAGAATGAGGCTCTGTTGGCACTGCCCACCACCACCGCCATCATCACAACGCCGTATCGATCTGGCGCTCAAGATGTCACAATGCGAATGCGGCTCTAATCCACTGTGATACTGCCCACTGAGCCCCAGATTAGCAGCAACACATCTTTTCATTACTTCAATTACCTTTCTCTTCAGAACAGCTCTCGGTTAATTGATTCAAGAGTTATTGCGTGCTTTCTATTAGAAAATCTTAAGCACCCAGGTATAATCTTGTGGCGGAAACGAATACAAGGAAAATCTTTGATACCACTGTTTATCTTCACCAAAATTAAAGTCCCAGAGGCGGCGTGTCTGAAACATTATCCTGCAGACTGAATCGAGATCAGTTAAGGGGAGTTAGATGCAGGAGTCGGGCACTGCTGGCAGGGTTAGAGTTTAAGATTTTCTCTGTCTCTCTGATAAAGCGGATGGTTATCAGTGGGTGTGTGTGTGAGTGACTGGCAGAAGGGGTGATGAGAGGATGGTGATAAACGGGTGTCAGAGTGAAAGAGACTCGAGGGGTTGACAGCAGGGAGTCAACGGCACAATGGCACGGCAGATAAGAGCGCAGAGATGAGTCGGTGACCCCTCAGACTGAGAGACAGACAGACAGTCAAGCAAATAACAAGGGTGGAGAAGTGAGGTAGTTATGAAAGCGCAGTGGCAGTTGATATATATACAGCCTATTGTATTATTTATACACACAAACATTAGAACACCTAATAGAACACCTTTGGGATGAATTAGAGCGAAGACTGTGAGCCACACCTTACAAATGCTCATGAAGAATGGTGAAAAATTCCCATAAACACACTGCAAAGGGTGGGCCGATGTCATATTAAACCCTATGGATTAACATTGGGATGTCACTTAAGTTCATATGCGTCTAAAAACAGATGAGCGGATATTTTTGGCAATATAATGTGTGTGTATATATATATATATATATATATATATATATATATGTATATATAGTTATATAGGTTGTTATCATACTGACACCTACATGTGTATTTGTGTCCCTATAAAACTGTCTGCTATCTGTGCTGAAATAACAATAACATAGTCTCACGTTTTTATGTTTTTCCATTTTGGGGGTTGACAGACCAACAACTTTATAAAGATTCTTCAAACATTCTTCTTTAGTGACCCACAGGAAAACAAAAGAGTCCGGGTAAACCAGAGCACTTGAGTCACACATTCCCACAACCATACCTGAAAAGTGCTATCTGTATTTGCGTCTCTCAATTTCTAAATTTAAAGTGATCATTTATTTTCCCCTCCCAATTTCAAGGATCATTTGCAAAGAGCAGAGAGCATCCAGCATTCCTCTCAGTGATGGTGAAGGGCCGTTCACGCTCTATGGTTAGAGCTGGTTACTATGGTGAGAAGGGCCCCTGTGAGACACGCCAGAGGAGTGAGGATATGACTGCAACAGCCCTCCATACTGTCTGTGCTCCATACTGAAAGGGATTATGGGAATTTCTGACTGTCCTTACACATGAGATAAAGACACAACCTTTGTGTTGAACAGTCATCTAATTTAACCCACCAGCAGATGGAGCAAAATGAAGACACAATAACAAATGACATGTCACTGATGTCAATTCCATCTCCATTCTATTAAATATGCACAAACATAAATGAAATATCACATCTATGCCAGAGGATAAGAATTTCAGCAAATATGAGTTTAATTTCACTATCAATTATCTTTAGAAGACTTTGAATACAGCACACAAGTTGTATTGACTACTTCTATAATTATATATCTATATATAATATATAATTTTTTATCATTTATTATCATTTAATAGTATTTAATGGTGCTGTTTGTTTTTTGTATGAGCTCCACAATGTGCATCACTCTCATTGTATATGAAAGAGCAGTCATGAAACTAAGTCATATGGGTGTAAAACAGCATGAGGGTGAAGAAAAGCTGACACAATTTCCATTTTTGGGTGAACTCTCTCTTTAACCATAATGTTTCCCTCAGAGTAATACATCAGTTTAATGTAGCAAAGTATTGCACTCAAGCCTGCTTGATATGATTCACTCAGGGGACAAATGTAAAAATGAATATATACAGACAATAAAATAAATGTGATTTCGTGAATAGCTTGAAGACCTTAAAGGACCCCACACTGCTATTTACACCGCTGTGATCCTACCTGAAGTGTGTGTTCTGGTATATATGACAGCCGAGAGTGTATCAGGAGTGTGGATGAGATATATTAAAGACCAGGCGTGTGCCCGCGTTCTGACGTTCACTTGCGCTCTGGGATTCAGAGAAGGCTGAAGAGAGACTCTAATCCCAGACTGGCTCATTAGTCAGCCCTCTCCTTGATTAATGCATGTGTTTGTTTGTGTTGTGTGAGCCCTTCCTCTCTGCTTTCCCAAACTGCTTAATGAATAATCATTTTATATGCAAATGCCACAAAGCCTTGATCTTCTCAATGAGGAGCAGGAAAATTGGGATGTTAACTAAGAATAAATATATATATATATACATTTGTGTGTGTGTGTGATATGCAATAAGACATTAAATATCACAAATAAAACAACATGCACATTTGAGACAGACAGCATACCTGAGATTGAAAGCGTCAGATTCATTGCAGCCGGACACCTCACCCGAACAGTCCACATCAGTCTGAATGTGTATTCCCTACAGAAACAGCAAGAAACTGATGTTTTTGCACAGTTTACACACCCTCACAGGACAGTGCTGTCCCAGATTTAACATAAGACATCCCAGCACAGGGCTCAAATTGATTAGCAAACAACAGATACACATTCAATATACAAATACATTCTATTAAGACATATGACAAAGTTAATTGGCACACAAATATGGAAGAGACGGACTAGACGCAGAGCCTTTTATAGCAACAAAATATATGGTTTCTCCTCTTTTTAAAGGATACATACTTTTGTTTTGCTATGCCAACTATGCCAAATTATATGGTTAGTTGCATTTTATTATTTGCATTGTTATTTAGTTTTTGATGTTCACCCTATCAGAACAGACTGCATCCAATGTTTGGGTTATGACCTATCAAATATATGAAGCACAAAGACATGGAATTGAGAGCTGGCATCCCTGCACACTTCTTTGAAGGTGAAGTATTTTTAACCTGTCACACCATCTTAAAATGTGACGCTTGTGTGTGATTAAAATTAGTGATGCAAAAATTAAAGTGAGATGCAACCCAAAAACCAAAAAGGTCAATCTGATGCATATGTACACAACAACAAACCCCACAAATATAATGTTTAAAAATGTGACAAAATGCAAGGATGGTTCATTGGTGAATGTTAATTGGAGAACTGACAAGAACACTTAAGGACACAAGGAAAAATACTTCAGGGTAAAATAAACAGCCTTTTACGTAAATGCAAATGTTAGCTAATGACGAGTAAAACGAGTCTCCTTTACGCCTCGCAACAAGAAAGAGACGCATAACAGAAAGTTATTTCACTTGCCAACTAGTTGCGAGACTCAAGGGAGGCATTTACCCTGACAGAAATGGCTTCTGATTCGAGCATTAAAAGACCATTAGAGTGGATGTGCTAGAACTGATGAATTTCTGTCAAGAAAATCACTAAATGTATCTGGTGTCTGGATTTGAGAATGATCATTAGTCATCTATGTGCATTCACTGGTGTGTGTGTGTGTGTATTTATTTTACACGACAGTAATTACAAATATGTAGCTGATGTGACTGTAAATGTGGCTGGTAGAGGGATAATGACTTGCACAAGGCACATTAACGTGTGTGTTTCCAATAAATGCAGTAATTAATTGTATGTGACATATTAGGCTTCACTCGGATGGCTGTGTTCATACAGATGTTATTTATCAAATTGGAGGCTTACTTGATTTTGTGCACCTATCACTGCACATGGACACGGACATTAATTAAAAACAACTGCAACAAACGGTGTGTAACAGGAGTGTGTGGGGGGAAAAGAAACAGTATTTTAATTTACTTGTGAGGTGTGTAGTGGCCACAGTAGTAATGTATAGTATGTAGTTGTAGGTGGGGGAGGTGAGGTTGGCAACCATGGGGACGGTCAGTCGCTCATATGTATCAAGTAAGAGAAATGCATCATGCTGCCCATCAGCTTTGACAGAAAGTGTGGCAGAGGTCAGCTCGGGCAAAGGGCACTAATGTACTTGCCTGTGACCTTTGACCCCATTAGCACCTGTCAATCAAATTCTTGTTTCTCAAAGCTGTACGTTAGAAAGCCAAAAGTGTGGTTACGGAACGAGGTCAGGGGGCTTAAGAAAAGATCTGGATGTTTAATATACCATATGGTCAGCCTACTATAGCTTCATTTCCTGAGACAAGGCAAAACAGCACAGTATTTAAACACGAGTCGTACACCCTAAAGAAGGGATAAAAATTAACAGCATTTCTTTAAATGTGACTGCCTGACAGAACTGCAAAAATAATGATTGTTTTAAATAGGTTCCCCCAAATACTCCCTACATCAGCCAATGGTCAAAAAATAAGTAGTGTCAACCCAAATTCATGTCATTAGTAGAGGCAATTTTATGGTGTTGAGTTTTGTGTTAAATAAACAAAGAAATGTTTTGAAAGCACCACAGTGTTTACACCATTCGGGCAAATCAACCAACAAATGCCTTACCAGCTGCTGGACCGAAGAAACCTAAGTGCTTGTAAAGAGAAGCCTGGAAGTAAGACTCAATGTCTCATCCACCTCACCCAAAGGTGTTTGTAACACACACTGGGTTTTCACACTGGGCACCCGAGATGAAGGTTAGGGCACTGAATAAACTACCTGGAAAATGTGTCATACAGTGTCAAGAGACTGTTAGCATTAACAGTTCATACCAGAAGCTGAAGCCATTAGTGTTCCCTTAGTTCAAGTGGTAGGGCATGGTGCTCGCAACACCAAAATTAAGGGTTCAATTCCAAAGAATCAGACAAACTAAAAAAAACTGTATACTTTGAATGCACCGTATGCTGCTTTGGATAGAAGTGTTCGCCAGGTGCACAAATGTAAATGCAGAAACACACGCCGTCCTGTCAGAACACCCACCTTCACACATGAGGCGAAGCAAACAATTAACCAAACAATGACAACTGACGGCTTGTTCCATTGTTAATACAGACACCGAACATCTTTTTAATGGGCATGCACAAGCAACATAAACGCCCACTTAAGAAATAAATAATTAAATCAAAACGAAAACAAGAGTGAGCCTGTGATTTATTCTCCTCTCATTTTTAATGATTAGTTTGTGGCGCCTAAGTCACGGTTTGGTGCTGTTGCTAATTAAAGAACAAAGGCATTAATCAAGCGTCCAACCGGTGATCTGATGAACATGTCAGTGGTTTTATTTTGCCTGTACCGCCTGATCTCCTCGTGCTGACCCCCGTCTGATGAATGACACGGTTGGGGTCGCCGTAATGGAACAAAGGGATGGCGGCGCCTGTGACTGAGCCGACAGAGAAAAGCAAACACACTCAAGGGCATGACGGGATATGTACCACATGCTGAGAGAGTTATGAGAGTTTGCTTGTGTATTTATATAGGCGTGTTTCATCATTTTAACACATCACATTGCTTTGTTTACTAAATGAAGACATCTGCTCATCATAAGCTGATGATGGTTATCAGCCTGAGGGTATAACATCTTAACATTATTACATTTACTGTTTAGTACTCTGAGCAGACCAAACAAGCTCATTCGGTACATTTAAATGCAGATGAGTAAAGATAACTAAAGCATTAAAATGCATTTGCTCCAAATTGCAAAATAACTATCGCATATATACTTGTATGCACTACCAATTACCAACAAAGATATCATTTTTCTACCATGTTTAAATCTCCATTTGATTCGCTGAATATGGACATTCTGTTTGTGTTTCTGAAAATTAATACAAGGTCAGAATGACATGTGAAGCATGAGTAAATGAAGACAAAATCCCTTTTTTTCCCTTTTTTGGGTGAACTATTCCTTTAACAGGCCAGAGAGAACTCAAACCTTATTTAAAGAGACAAACAATCAGGGATGGAAGTTTACTTGTTTTTTTGGTTTCCTCCACCATTCCAACTGACAGAGCAGGTAAACCACAAGCCAAGACGTGAGAACATGTCAACAATACACAACCGATTCCTCACAGGAAGCACAGTGTTATTTACCATCAAACACACTTAAACTACACACACAAAGACTACAAGCCCCACAGGAAGAGACGTGCCACAGCACCAACAAGTGATACAGTTAAAGTATCACTTGTTGGTGACTATTAAACCCAAAGGATTCAGGGTATGAAAAAATACTCCCAGAGCAATTAACAGCCACTGCGATTCTCCCCAGGGAAGACCATACTAATGATAGAAGAACAGAAAAATAACCCTGCACGTGACAGACCACAGATTACAGCCCTGACAGAGTCCAGAGAAATGAATGCATGTAAATGTATCTGAGGCTACATCAGTATTAGCCAATGTTAGCACTGTTTTAAACTCAACAGCAGATAATATCCAGCCTTATAACAAGGCTCTCTGGAATACTTCATTCCTATTGGTCATCCTTATTGGCAGTATTCCATGCATATCTGTATAGTGAACACTAATTTGTATGATTGGTTGTCGTCCCCGGCAACTGATTCACTCCATAGCTGTGTTTCTTTTACGGCTCTCATATTGCTCGTATTGTGATCATATTTCTATTTCATAATAAAACTCACTTGCCAATGTAGTCTTGTGGGTTTTGCTGAGTTTATTTTCTAAAATGACCTGATGACTATACATTATTCCTTACTAATACAACAAAGCAACAGACTTCATATTTATAATAGTGGTTTTTAATTTTTTTATACTAAAACAAATCTATCAAATCATCTATTTTATTCCAACATTTTTATATTGATGCAAGAAAGGTTTCATTATTAACAGTATATGCTGGCACTGATTAGCAATCTTTCCATATTTTTATAAAAACTGTTTTAAAATTTAAAAGCAAAACCGTGAGCTTCTGGCTGGATTAATGTACCGGAGATTTTATGGTGATTAAACTTTCATTAGTTAAAGATGACCACCTCAATACCGGAATAAGACAGCAATAATTATCAGAGAAAAATGTGTCCAAACTAATTACATCTCAAAATCACTTAAAATAATGGCCTGTGAAAGCTCAAAGAATCTGTGTGAAACTTCGAATCACTCACACCCACCAAATTGGCTTTTAAGACTCTTTAAAGTGGGTTAGTTCAGCACTTCTTTTGTATGTGGAGAGGGAAGAGTATTTTTCTTTAAAGTTTAAAATATCAGCCTGTGCTCCTCAGTGGGAGGCGAGGGCACACCCGAGGGCTGTTTCGCTCTCTCTTTTCCAACCACTTACTTCTGCTGGAAAGGGCAAGTGACAATCTGAACAATTACACAGACCTATTACCTCAATCAGGTATAAAGTGGTGTGGACTCTCTTTATCTGTCTGTCTCTCTCTTTCTGGTGGGTTTGTGGTTTGGAAGGGCGCAACTCTGAGTGCATTAGTGAGCTCTAACCCTGTCATTTCTCAGACACACTCGCTTATTACTGACACGCAGCATGTGCCTGCAGCCAGCAGGAAGAACGCGCAGACAGGACATGCCAGGCGGGGAGAAACTGAGAAGTGGAGGCGTGTGAGAGACCATGAAGATTGCTAGGTCAAGGAGATAGAACAACCCGGTCCAGAACCTAGTGAACTACCACTCAGAATGAATGGTCGAATTCCTGAATGTGAATCAAGGTTCCAAGCAGAATGCAGAATTCTAATTCAGATTTGAAAGTTGAAAGCTAATCTGAATATAAAATAGCGAAGTACAAATAAAATATGAATACAATTATGCTATTATTAACTAATGTTAAATGTTTTTTATTTAAAACTTTAATTAAAACATGCACAGCATATTGGGTATATACATAAAACATTAAATTATATACTTTTGTTTATGGACCATAGTGGAGAATACTTCATTTTCCAGAATGGTCTTACCCCAAATATATTAATGTCAATAATTATTATTGTTGTTTGTTGTTCTACCGGAACAATTAAAATCTGTTTTGATGATTTTAGAAAAATGTATTTAACATAAAAAAAATTTAATTATCCACATTCTATAGTAGCAGCACTGCATGTAAACTTAGGAGAAAAGCCGTCCCATAATGCTAGCAATAGTAAGGTCATGAGTTTTATTACCAAGAAATGCATGTGCTGATGAAATGTGTAGCTTGAATGCACTGTAAGTCGCTTCAGATTAAAGTGTTTGCCAAATGCATAAATGCAAATGAGAAAATCTTGCCGTTACCATAGCAATATGCTAAACCCAAATCTTCTGACATCCTATGCAAAGTCAAAGTCTTCATGTGCTTTGTGTGAGGAGCACTATTTGCTGCCTTTGTACAGCATTCCAAATCAATCTCATGAGCTTCTATTTCAATTAAGATGTTGCCTTAGATGGCAGATGCCTGCTGTATGTGGGCAGTAACAAGCAAGGCAGCTCAATAAGGTTTTGGAACGGAACCAAAATGTTGCCTACAGTAAGTGGGCAGCTAACAAACTTTCGAATGGTGAGAATGAGTGTGGATGTTAAACTACAGAATTCTAATGCGCTTCCTGTACCTTCAATGCATGCGGCTGCATCTCTAGCATGCTCTGTGTGGATGTCTTTTTGTCTCTTACAAAACCTGCATGGTACGTGATCTCTAAACCCTGACAGTCAACTGAACCCCCTCGCACACACCCCACAATCCTCTCAACTGCACCTGTGGCTGTCAATAGTCTATTTTGACTCAAATGTCACAGAAATTAAGGTTTCTTCTTCTCCCACTCTTTTTTTATTTAGGAGCTGTCTGAATTTATCCGTAGGTTTTTGCCTAATGAAATGAGTACAATGGCTATACAATATTGCTTCGTTTCGTTTGCATCACTGAGATCTGAAATGATGTCACTGAAGCGTATTGCTGCATTAAATTATTGCACATTCCTATTAATTGAACACAAAGACTAACTTACATGACAATACCCACTAAGCCCTATGATAAAAAGCTTCTTATTGAGATTACAGAGATTATGAGGAACAATAGCGGATTTAAATACAGTCAAACTATATCTACATTATCAACCATTAGGCAGATAGACAGATGTACATTTCTTTTTTTACATTCAAAACCTTAGAAGAAACATGTTGTTTTTGGTACTGTAACTTTAAAGTGCGAGAACCTTCATTATGATTGGTTTGCCTCCACATACAAAAAAACACTGTGGTAGAAGTCAGAGCAAGTTACTGATTATGGCACTGATGTGTAACTGACTGTGGGCAGCCATGTGTTGATATGCGCACAGTTATGATACCCATGATAATTCCCAAAGATCCATGTTTTTCAGCTTAGTTTGCATAACTGCTCCTACTGGAGCGAGGATGGAGATTTACATTTGGTTAATGAGTATGTCTACATAGTACACAACACAAAAGAAACGCTGTTTTACCATGTCCTGATTAACCCACTTACAGTAAAAGTATACTATATATAGTACACTATATACTATATACCGCATACTGATATACAGTAACAGTAACTATATACTAGCTACTGTTTATTTAAGTTTGTTAGCTTGGTAAAGGGCAGAGGAACATCTCTGTAATGGTCTCCTGCCATGTTTCATACATTTCTCTGACTGGCCTCTTTGTTCAGGTTTTCTCTCCTTCTGTCACACGCTAGCACATCTCTCCTCCAGCTGTACATAAGCCTTCATCAATGAAAAGTGCCAGTTTAATTACACCCAATGGGCTGAAAGAAAGAGTGATAGAGAGAGACGGAGAGAGAGTAAGAGAGAGAGAAATTGATGTTAATTGGGGGTTTGTAAATGAGAGGCTGTTGGATTAGACGCAGAGCCATTTTAATTTGAGATCATGTATCCTTTTTGAGTGTCATTTTAAAGCCGCATGAGGGAACAGTGTGTGAGTGAGTGTGTGAGAGTTCACTCTGTTGACAGGAATTTGAGGAGACTGTGCTAATCAGACAGAGGCCAAACTGTGACACCACAAGGTGATGCACATGGGCTCTGTCTGACAAACACACACATACTCATCCACATTCAGACATATGCCTGTATGCAAAAACAGATGCAATGAATCATGACCACGCTGATACTGGTTGGGAAGTATGACTGTATGGACCATACAACGGAAATGTGTTACCCAGTAGAGATTGTTTTTACGGATATTGTGCAATGTCGCAACTTGCCACAGTAATACAGAATTTAGCTCTCCTGTGTCACGTGTGTACATATATGGACTATTTCGTAACAGTAAGAAATGTGGCTTGACCAATCAGAATTTTAAAATGTGGCTCATCCAATCAGAATTTTTATACAATGGTTTGTTATAAATACTCAAAATATTCTAAATATAATTAAATGATAAGGTACCTTTATTTGTACAGTGTTTATTGGATCGACCAAAACAGACATTTTCATTGAATTTCTAGCAAAAACAGCCATTGTATACTGTGACATATATATTACTCGCACTTTATGACTGTGGTCATACTGCCTACCCCTACAGTGACCTACATGGATTCTGTGCATGTTTTTCTGCTCAAGTAAGCATTGTCATGCCTCATATACTTTATTGGGATCCAATAAAACTAGAGGTTAGAATTTCACCTGTGGCCCAGAACTATCACTGCAGTGACATCACACATTAAAATTTCTCACCTGAGATTAACCTGAAACTAATACAGCCATAATTCCTTATTTAAGTTTTAAGGTGGTGAAAGCAGAGTCAAGATGTGAAGGGTTCAACACTGCCGGTTGCAGCGCTACTGAAATTACAGACCAGGCTGAGACAGCTGAACCTCCACCAAAAATCCTGGTGGGGAAAAACAGTAATTCACCAGTATAGTGAGATGGTGTTTTGCAATACTACAAATGTTTTGTTGGAGCCATGGCCTAGGGGTAAGCACATGTGCACTGCCACATGGGGATGTGGCGCCCATGCAGGGATCACGATTTCAAATCTGTTCAGTGTCAGAGACTGGCATAGACAAGAGAGGCGGTTTAGGACACCAGTGTTCACTTCACTTCTCTACTGCTCAAATATAATCTTCTTCGTGAGCCCACCTAAGGCACTAAGTCAAGACCGCCAAGATCAGATCACAACATTCTCACCACTTGTGGCATCACTTCCTGTTCTGTTCACTCTATGCTATACAATAAATTAAAATGGCAAAACAGTGAAGAAATTTCAGTGAAAAAACAGTGAAGCAGCAAACAATGTACATATCAAGTATGTTCTAGTGTTTAAAAAAATGGTTTTAAATTGGTGGTCAAAATGTACATTTACATTTATGCATTTGGCAGACGCTTTTATCCAAAGTGACTTACATTGCATTATACTATACATTGTCTCCGATTATGTGCAATCCCTGGGATCGAACCCATGACTTTGGCGTTGTTAACAGCATGCTCTTACCACTAAGCTTCAGGAAAGCTGTAGCTCAGTGTTTACTTACAGATGTATACTTACAGATGTATACTTACAGAGACACCTATTAGTACACACCTATTCCCCAGTTAACGAGCTCATTAATTATGGTATTGGGCAGCGAACACACCGGCTTACTTCCATTCCATGAGGGATATGTGCAACAGAGAAACTCTCCAATCCCAGAGGACAGACAGGCTGTCAGCTGACCCTCTTGTCAGCCAGTGGAACTGTAGGGTGAGGTCCTCATGTTAATGCTCAGACCTCCGGCAGAGCAGCCAGCACAGGTAAAAACAAACTCACATATCTAATTGGTTCTTAAGGGGCAAACACATTTAAAAGACAAAAATAGACAGAAACACAAAGGACAAATATACCTCTATGGAATCTCAGTCACTCATGACTAATATCTGTGGAAATGTTTCCGCAAGTGACAGTTTCCAGGGTTACATAGCTTATCTACTATCTCTATTCTCTTCAGTTTCCACTTAAAATTGAAAAATTCGCTTTTTTTAAGGGAATTAAAAAATATTGCATATTTTACAGTTCACAAAGGTGCACAACACACAACAAAATGAATATACTACAAATAAATAAAGGAATGTATACTTTGAGGTAGTCTAAGTCTTAAAATGGTATGAGCTTGCTAAAATCACTAGCTCTAATCTGACTGGCTGGTCGCTAAACTACCTACCGCCAGGAGTCAAGGTGCAAAGTCTTTATGGGGTGCAAGGCTGCTACACTGATCGTGACAAGGGTAGGCAATATCAGAGATGCTAGCAATAGCAAGCTAGCTTGGATTCCACCCTCAGAGCTCTCATTAAAGCCACACATTGCATTCAGAACAAATGGCATGATGGTACAAACATTTTATGGCTCTACACCTTGCACAAAAAATGTATGTTTATATTAATAGATTTTGACCACTTAGTGATTGCTATCAGGATGTGAAGAGACTTTCAACCAGCATAAAAAAATTTCTGGAAAATAAAAATCGCCTACCCTGCTATTAAAAGTAAACTTTGTGAGACTAACTTCAATGCAATCCACTGCTCTAAATTCTAGTGGCTCTCTGCACAGGGTTTAAAGTGAAGGTTATTCAGCTGTGTTTAAAAAGGGCTCTATCTATGCAGATGGTTTCATGTTAGCCTTGGCCGGGCCTTACGAAACCACATGAGAAAGTGTCAAACAACAGGACGGGATATGGCCCCTCAAAGCCCCCAAGCGCAGAGATGTCTTACTAAGCAAAATGTCCTCACCCCACTCCAGTTGCCTTCCCTCAATCGTGACCTCTGACTGCATCTTTCACTGTCACTACTCTCAGTCTCAGACCGCACGCCCACAGCTGCCTCATGAAATACGAGCGGAATGAATTTCTGTGTGAATCTTTATGAAAAGCATTTCTAACATACAGTTGAACAGAACAGATTTCATTATGAACTCTTCAAAACATATCCAGAACTACAGACAACAATAACTATAATAATAACAATCATGATAACTTTAACTATTAGCATCCAAAACAAATAAAAGATAACAATCTGTTTATGCCACAGTCAATGTTTTTATTGTTTGTCAGCTGTGAAAAAACTTTAAACGTAATCCCAATTATATCGTTCTTCTGTACTGTCATTATGGCTGTGGTGTGGACTGTGCTACTATTCTTAGAGTTAGAACAATCTCAACTTCATGGCTATATGAAGTCAACTTCATTGTTTTTGGTGTGAACAAGCTATTATAAATGTGAAATTTGTTTGTTTTGCCCAGAGGATTTTGAATTTTGATTATTAGATATGTTTAATCTATTATAATTTTTATTAATGCATCTTAATATATTTCATATCAACATTGTGGTAAGAAATATTTAAAATAACAAGAAAAATAAAAAAGGAAAAATAAAAAAGGAAAAATTCATCCCTAAACTTCTAAATCTCTTCCTTTACAGTACAGTATCCTAGCCAGAATAAACTGCAGTGTGCAAGGCTTTATGCTGTTAGTCAGGAGTCTGGTTACCCGAGTCTATCCTCTTCCCCACATCAAAACAAGTGCAAATAGAGCAAAACTGTAAATGCAGCAGCCCACCATATGGCCCAAATACTTGTTCCATATTCCACCGCACAACCCATTATCTGTGTGTGCGTGTATATCTACACTAGAGAAAAGTCTGTGTGTGTGTTTGTGTGTGTGGGAGAGAGACAGAACAGAAAAGCTCCATCTCCGATGTGCCACAGGTGCTGTAAGCCCTAAAGGAAAATAAAGCCTCTTAACTACAATAAAAACACGGAGTCGCCCAGCCAGCTGCTAAATGACATGCAGGAGATGAAGGAAGAGATGAAGGAAGCAAGAGAGAAGAGGAAGAAGGGAAATGGGGCAGGTGTGAGGGTGCCCAAGACAAATGGGAAGCCTGCCAGAGAGTGCCCTAGTATGTAACGAATATCTAAGGAAGCAGGGCAAAACAACAAAGGGAAGACGCCAAAGGTCTCAAGGAGAGTGACCAGGGCCAAAAGGGCAGGAGTCGGGTTGCGGACTGAGGAAGAGCATCCGTTTGGAGATGTTGGTGGAACATTCCGGAATGCCATCGTAGCCATGTGAGTGAGAACACATTATACCCTTGAGGATCCGTTCGTCACATTCTTGTCATGTGGAAGAGAGGGAGTTTCCTTAACCCCTAGGGAAGGGCGGGTAACGGGGCGTGTGTAAGGCATTCAGGGTCTTCTGACCCTGGAGAAAAGGGATAACCTCATCTATCTTGGTACTGGAGCTTTATCTGACAGGTTGTTCGACTGAAGACTGGTGTCGTGCTACAAAGACCCGAGACACGAGGGTTTCCGGCATGTCTGAGGGTGTGCAGACAAAAGGAAAGTTCCTTTCTCTCATCAGACACATAAATTAACTCACTCAATGCCACCTGATACTGCAGGAATGCCTCTGCTCTGATCTCTGCTCATAACCACTGTGGAGAACATGACCTATAAATCATATATACAACCTGGAATCACTTAGACAAGTGTAACAGAAGAAAAACGCTAATTAATTACCAGCGTGCTGTCTGCCACTTGTATCAATCACTCAGTCACTGCTGCATGTTCCAGATTATTCATGCTGAGTGTGAAGTTTCAGTACAACAGCATGTAAAAATGAAACCAAGCATTTTTTATGGACCCCTTTAGACTTAGAGTCTGACAATTTGCTTTGAGATGAAGAAACCTTTTGCCCCGCCAAACTTTTTTACTGACCAATTATATGAGCTTTTGGGACACGCCACATTTATTTGATCGTAACCTTTTTGCTAAATAGCAGTGAAAGGACAGAAGAATGAACAGAACATTCACCTGTGAAATACATTCACTATATACTGTACATTTCCATGACTTATTTGACCAAATTCCTGTCAAACTGGTGTAAATGGTTTTAGTGTGAAAAATAGTTAGCAACTCGTGTCGCATCACTCTTGGTATCAGCGGGCCCTAAATCTGACTGGGCTGCACTCAGGGAGGATTTATTGAGAAAAAGTAAACCTTTGGTCAGATACAGAGAGACAGAACAGGGAACAGCAGGGAGCAGAGCAACAAGAAACAAAATAGAAAGACACAAAAAATACCATTTAGAGTGGGAAAGAGCACAGAGAACAGAGAAAGAAAGAGGTGAAGTGCATTAAAGCCGTCCACAGTGCTCCAATAAAAAGCTTCTGAATGAGAAGAGTGGTAATCATAAAAAACTCCATCTATTCTGAGCCAGTCCATTAAGCAAGGCGGGGGGAGAGCGAGACAGTCCATTAAGCAGACAGAGGGGGGGAGGGAGCACGTAAGAGGGAACAAATGGGTATACTTCAC
Organism: Botia almorhae; assembly: GCA_036877575.1. Lineage (NCBI taxonomy): Eukaryota > Metazoa > Chordata > Actinopteri > Cypriniformes > Botiidae > Botia > Botia almorhae. The sequence goes on from JAZGTJ010000258.1 coordinate 23,120, forward strand.
TAACTCAACAAAGCTCCATAAATGCATTCAACACACTGTAGAGGCACATCTCTGTTCATATTCCATTTCATTTGAACACGGTGACTATTCTAAATGAGCATTTTATTGAGGGAAAAGAAAAAAGGAGCAAATGAATGAAAATGCAGCAAAAGAGGAAGGACAGCTATGAAGGAACACAAAATACTGGATCAATGTCTCAGTGCTGGTTTCAGTCTGGAAGGCTGAATGGAAACCAATAAACCTTAACCAGATTACCGAAAAACTTTTCTTGAAGAATGTTATAATGAAATAAGAACTTTGTGGTTTTCGTATGTTTTTCTGTCGAATATGATTTTAACGGTGACGTGACTTCTGTGAAAATACTTTTATGCATACTTATTCACACATTTGCACATTAATGTGCAAGAGAAATGTGGGTTTGCAAAACATTACTCTGTTTGAGTGCACCAATCAGAAATCACAATAACACAAGCTGAACCATTGATGCGAGTTTGGGGCGGACCAGTATGTTGTTAGACCAATGAAAGGCAGAATGCTTTGGGAACCTGTTTGAAAACAGTAATTTTTGCAATTCCACAGGGTGTTGCCAAAGCACACACTTCACATTTAATGTGTAAGAAAGAACATTTAGATAACTGTGATAAGATAACTGTCATAGAAAAATTACATTTCTTACATGTTGTATCCTCATTAAATGAGACAAAAAGTAGAAAACTGATCTTGAATCAGCACTTCTAAAAAACTTTGTGATTCAACACCCAAACTGTGTCAGTGTGGTTTTACCATGATTCTGTCATTCAGATTCTCCATCTGAGGGGGTGCGAGGACTGAATCACTACTGCTGCGTACCAAAAGAGGAGTACCTGAAACACAAAGGCACTCATCAGAAAGGGACTCCCCACCACTATCCAAACACACAAATTCAGCCCGTTTCTCTTTAAATTAAGTTTTAAAACAATCATAATTGACCCAGTTTACATTTATATTGTATCTCTTCTTGTACGTAGACTAAAAAAATTTTTCATAAAAATCATTTTGCTTCTGAAATGTGGAAATGATATGAACCAATATCATAGTTTAATATCCATGATCCAATCAAGTCCCAACAGATCAAATATGACCTCACTAGGGATAGGCAATTTTCTATATATTTACATTATATCTGCAATGTTAAAGCTAGTGATATAAAATTAAGCAACAATGTGAATTTGATGGTGCTTCTGATTACCATTGGGAAAAACAACAGTGAAATTCAGCTTCTTAACAAAGGTTAAATGTCCTATAACTGTCATTTCAGGTTGAATAACTGACTGCTCTTCATCCCAGCACAGCGCGTTTCATGACTGGACGTGTGTGTGTGTGTGCTGTATTGTTATAAGTTGCATCTTTTCACCTCAGCAGCAGAGGCTGAGAGTCTGAACCCAGAGTTAAACACAGTTTACATCTCACTTATTCACACTTCAGTGGAGCGGAGACCCGTCAAGCGCCCTGTGTGAGAGAGGACGGCAAAAATCTGACAGCGTTTCAAGAGGGTTTAAGAGAATATTCTGTTCTTTTTCTGCGAGCAAACATCGCCTGTCTCTGTGTCAGAGGCTTTGACACGACGCTTTGTATATTCCAGTTGGCTGCTTCCTTCGAGCGTGCCGCGTTCAGTTTTTTCAGACCTGTTGCCTTGCATCAATAGTTTAAAACGCCTTTAACCGTGAATGTGGGCCTCAGCTCTTAGTGCTCAAGAACACAGATGACTCGCAGGCTATGAATATGAAGCTGAATATGTGAAATAAAAATACTCTTAATTTCTGTAAAAAAAATATAAACTACAAGTATGAATTACAAGTCCTACATCAGACACTATGGCTACACAAAGATATGAGCACACCATCAAGTCTGGGATGACATGATAAAAGATAAACTGCAACAAATCTCCAAGATGCTTGGAACAATTTCTAGGATTGTGCGTTACCAGGGTGTTGCTATGCGGTTGCTAAGATGTACTGAGTGTTCTATTTTTTTAATGTGTTGCTATGGTTTCTGATGTTTACCAATATAAATAAAAAATAATTCATCCTCATATATCTGAAATTCTGTTCACTAGATGATGAATCTCCTTTACAGAAAGTCTATGAGATTCTATCACCCCATTACAGTATATAACCTACCAGGCAAAAGTCCCACAATAGCTTAAACAACAATATCACCCCTTTTCTTAACAGGCCACATGGTTAAAGGTACCATCTACTGTATGTCAGTAGCAGAAAGTGTAGGACAAGCTATGCTTCCGTTTAATACTTAGGATCACAGGTTTGTTCAAATTTCTGTCATAATGTACACTAATGGTAATGCTTTGCTAAGAACCACTAATGAAAAAAATGACTTTTTATATAGTACAGCGGTGGGTAAGCAGCGTCCATCCTGACTTATCTCTGGTTCTTTTAAACCTGAATATCCCACCAGTTGGCAACTCAAAGCTTCCAGCTGTTCCTTCACTGTAGCACAGGATCTACAAGGCTGAACGCTCCCCAGGGCTACCCCTCAGTCTTGATCTCCCCATGAGGGATGATGGGAGAATATAGGGAGAATGATGGGAAATATAGTCCTTACTCTGGCCCCTCCAGACCTCCAGCTGTTCAGAGACAGCCAGAGTGAAGCTCCTCTCCATTCAGTCAATTAGACCTAACAAACAGCCCAACAGTAGAACACAGCTTCTTAATGCAGCTGAAGGTTCCTAATATAACAGCTCATGGGCATGAATACAGATAAACAAGTTAAAGGGCCACATGAACTGAAAGACAGGACATTGTGTGTTCAGGTGCTCCTCTACAGAAATACTGGACAATAACACATCTTTTGTTGAAAAGAAAGACAGACAAAGACAGACAGACAGAAAAAAGAAAGATAGAAAGAATTATTTAATTATTTTATATGAATTATTTAAAAAACAACACAATAATACATCTGCTAAAAACACATGCATCCTAACATATTTTACATTTTTTAAAGTGAAACGATTTTTTTTTTTTCACATTTTATACGCAGTACTAAGCTCTCACTCAGACAAATTTTGAACTGCAGACTACAGCTATGACAAAAAAATTAACAAATGAATAATTTATTCCCTCAACGACTGTCAGCTTGTCAGCTGATCTAAAATGTACTGGCAAATTCTCTCTCTTTTAAGAGATTTATTATAAGATTCATGTAACGTGTGCTTGGAAAGGTTACAGGCTAGTCAAGCAATGTGAGTTGTGAAAATGTCTGTGGCAACACATGCATTATTTATTTGTTTTCTCACCAATCCATAAATGAATAATTAATGTATTGATATGCATTGTCTTGACATACAATGTACATCTCAGCAGTACAGAGCACTGTTAATCCCTACAGCCCCTTTAGCCATGACTATATTTATAATATAGCTCAAACTCAGGTGCTCATTTTTGTTACTTTTTACAGGTTAATACATATTAACGTCACCAATGTAGTAAGCAAATTAATTGCACCACATTACACAGTCCACAGCACGCAAACATAAGCTGATAAGCTCAATAGCTCCTGTGTAGTAATCATTGCATCAGCAACCCCCTACTTTACAATTGTCAGAAAAAAACAGATAATGGTTCAGTAGTTTTGTAGAAAGTACAATCTGATCTGATAAACAGAATGCTCCAGTATTAAGCTAATTAGACTGCTACTCATCATTTAAATGTTGATTTTGGCAGATACCATGCAGCCAGATATCATGCACTACAACCTTTTGTTCGTCTTTCTGTATCGCAAAAGTATTTTCTTTCATTTTATTCTACTTTAGAAAGAATAAAGTTCTCCAAGCAGGAATTAAATTCAGATGGCAGTCGCCCAAAGAAACCGAGAAAGGAGCTGAACTACAGCTGCAGAGCGTTTTCTTGGCCTTATTAAACAGCCATCCTGAGTTTTACTCATTATCAGTGTGTAAAAAGCAGGCACAGAAAGAGATTCTCTCATGTCTCAAATCAAATGATTCTCAGAGGTTTAGACTTTAAGGATCCTCTGAGGTGGTCAAAGGGGTCTTCATACAGGGCTTGTCTCTATGTGGATCTCTGTTACAAGCATTATCTAATCAAAGATCTTCAACACAGAGGACTGACACCCTAACCACACAAGCCTCAATAAAGACAACAGAACAGAATGAGCACAACTATTTACAGTAATGACTATAAACAAAACCACATTCAAAGTATGAGTATCACTAATAAACATCTTTTGGAAGTACCTTACGTCAACATTAAATGTGAAGTGTCATTGTTTTAAATGTTAAAATGTCTTCTCTTATACCAGTTGAGTGTACAGAGTCCACACAATGGAAGATGTGTGGAAGGTATATACATTTATATACATTTGTCAGTTTTGAGTGGTCTCTGGGACTCAAACCCAGGACCTCTGCACTTCTAACACAATGTTCTACCAATTAAGTCACCGGAAACAAAAAGTGATAATATATGACATCATGATATTCTTTTCAACACCATTGTTGTGGCATTTTATTTATTAATTTATTTGTCCACTCGTGTATGTGTAAACGCTGTATAACAGGATGCCCAATCCTGCTCCTAGAGAGACAGTATCACCAGACTTAAGTTCCAACTCAACATATCTTAGATTAACATTTACATGCATTTAAGTATACGTGCATAGCATACCAAACTCTGTTTGAAAAAGACAAAAACAAGTTTTCCATGGCATGCCTTTTTTAAAATGTCATTTCAACCTTTTAGCAGTCCTCCATAAGCTATACAGAGAACCCTATGTTCTGAATGCTTCAGATCTGAAGTCAGATTTAAGCACCATTCCATGGATATTAAGTGGGATCTAACTGGAACGCACCTCCATTAACCATCAGAATTAAGCAGCTATGTCCCACAATGACAAGCAACAAGAGCGAACACCTTAAACACAATTAGAAACACTGGCCTTCCTTCCCATAATTCCTCAGCACCCATCACTCCCAGTCATGAATGATTGTGATGGCTTCAATGGATCTGCGTTAGACTCCAGGCTTTGACTGATTTGGAAGTGCTAGCTTATTCCTTACTCTTACTTCGCTTTAGATCATGCAGCTCCGCTTCCACTAGTCGGATGAGAGCCGAAGGCCATTAAAGTAGAATGTAACGGATGGTGTGTCAACCAGAAGATGAGCGTAGATTTACACTCGGGGATCAAGGCAGATGGAGACACGTAACCAGGGACGAGGGGGACGTTCTGCTCGGTGGTCTACAACTGCAGACCTGCAGGTCTTTACTCATCACTGTATCTCTCTATATTTATCTATCGGTCTCTTTATGGCTAGATGAGTATCTCTGTCCTTTTCTCTTAGTGCCTGTGTGCACAAATAGGAGAGATCTAAAAAAGGGCAATGACCGTTTTTACGATCATATAATTTCTGATTACAGTCCATATACTGTATTAGATTTTATTCGGGTGTTGGAATATTTCTGTATAACCTATATTTATTCAGCACTAATTTTGCACTTGAGATGCCCACTATTGCCATTTATGCCATACTGTATGTTAATCTGGCCGTGGAAATTCAGGATAATCCAATATGACCAAATTCTGATTAATATCAGAATATTCATGAGCGTTTAAAAACTGCCATTGACGGGCTACCAATCCAGAATCAAAGCGGCTGATGGCTTGTGGAGGACATGATGAAATGCTAAAGTGATACTGAAAAAGACATCTGACCTTTGGATACCAAACCCCTGGAGTCTAACCAAGCCCAAAGAAAATATATAGACATATGTCAAAAATATTTGTAGGGTCAAGTATTGATCCTGATTAAAAGAACACCCTGGATGCACTTAAATCTGGGGCTATTGATGAAACAAAAAAATCAATGCTCCTTTCAATCTCATCATTCAAAATGTATTTTAGCAGTGGATGGTGGGCACATGTGTTAGAACCACACAGCCCAGAAGAGAGTTTTCTCAGTGTTTTACATAGATGTTTGATTGAAGTAATAAAATTTGAGAAAAAAAAACTCACAATACCTAATTTATTTTTGTAGAAATACACATACAGGTCAATTAAAACCAGTTTCTTTTAACATGAAAAAGATTAAATAAAGCCATTTAACTAGAGATCCGCTAACACTATTGCTGGTACTTGCATCAGCATCACTTTTTGAGCTTTCATACTCAGTATCACCAAAATCACTTAATTTGAAGATTTTGTTACAATCTCAGTGCCAATCAAATCACTTTAACAAAAAGCCCAATTACAGCAGCCATTTTTGATTAAATAATTTACAGAACTTTAATGAAAAATTTTATTACATTTGGGTGAGTTTCGTTCTTATTGGCACCTCGGGGCAATGCTGAGAACAGAACTATACTGCAGCATACTGCTTACTGAAAACTGAGACCAACAAGAGACCATATATTATCTTAATATTTTGCAAAAGTATTTATTATGCAACAAACATTTTTAACAGTATTACGCTACATTGCTGTTGCCTCACCTCATCTAATTCCCATCTTGGAAATGAAAATGGTTATTTTACGAATGGAAGGTCATATTAAACCCCATTGCATTGTGGGATACAACAATCCACTCAGTGTGATCTGCTGTATCCTGCGTAATTTAGCAAATATAGTATGCCAGTGGGCTACTCTGAACACAAGGTTTTGTGCTCAAGATGATATCATTAGCCTGCTTTAATTGTGAATTGTGAAGAAAACTCCCAAGTGTCTTTTCTTAAACGAGACAGCTTATTTCTGTAAAAGGGTTCATGAACTGGAACAATGTTAATAATGGTTAATATTTCATTTCTAGGTTCTGCTACAAAAAGCTCTCACTGTGGTGAAAAGTAAAATGCTTTCCATCATCCCTGAACACAGGTACAGGTATGTTTGTATTAAAATAAACTAAAAGTTAAGTTTATTAAAATAAACTAAAAATTCAATGACAAAGAGAAGTCTCTGTTAAAATCGAGTGTGTGACTGAAGACAGGAGAAACATCCTTATTCCCACCACATCCTACATCTTGTATTTACAACCTGTTAAGTGTTGCTTCTAATCTGGCGGACTTTTCAGTCAATTCCAGACTTTCACGTCCCACAATGCAGTGCATATTCTTTTACATCTGATGCACACTAGATCAGTTAACATCTGTCCTGCAGGTAATCATCTATTTTGTTATCGGGTTCAAAGACAAAGTTCTTTAAGTGCAGCTGACAACATTGAGCCTCAGGAACTACAGGAGTTCACAGTGATATCACGAAACAATTCATAAACATGTTAGGAGTAATAAAAGCTCACAGGTTCGGCTTTGTTAGATAACCCCTCTGCCAGGGCTCCGTACGCAGGCCGCACAATGATGTTACCCACAAGGCCTCAGGTGATGCTTGCCAGATTCCCCACAGTGGACAAAGAGCTCTGAGCTAAAGCATGTACTTTCTCTCTCCTTCACTAAACCAGTCCTCGTCCCTTTCATTCTTTCCTGGTTCTTTCTGTCACATGCCTGCTTTCTCTCCTCTTTTCCTTCCCTTTGCTTGCTCTCTCGTCCCTGGCCCATCTCACGCATGACAGCATGACAAATGCTGCGTTAGACACTCCGCTGCTGCATGGCCTGTTTTGGATTAGGCGGGAGATCACTGCCGAGATGTTTACACTGCCCATCAGTGTCGGTAATTCAGCGAGGTCAGGATGGAAGAGAAAGACCTGTGCGTGATCAACAGGGAGAGACTGAGAGTGCCAGAAATTACTGTGGTAATTTCCAACAGCAGCTCCTGAGGGACACGTAACCCACAATTCAACACCAACAAAGAGACCCTGGAGTTAGAGATGGAGTCGAAATAAAGGAGGTTAGAAGGATTGAGCCATCGGTCTTAAAACATGCAAACTTAATGAAAAGTTTTCAAAGCATTAAGGATAGCAGTTAACTCTACCCAAGCTTGCAGTACTATTAAACATACTCAGCATGCGCTTCTACACTGCTGTGGCAGTAAAATGAAATCTTAAAGCGTTAGTTCACCCACAAATGAACATTGTGTTATTATTTGCTGAAAGCCCTGATGGCTTTCTTTGTTCTTTGGATTTAAAAGTACTGTTGTTTTGGTTTTTGTCCTTGGCTTTTATTTTTGGGTGAAGCAACTCTTAAGTTACAGCACAGACTGCATCCAAAGTTGCTTTGTTTGATTTCAAACTGTCACTTACCTCAAAGTGTCACTACCGCAATTTGAGTGATTTACAAATGCTGTGAAAATTAGCTCAACCAAATCATTAAAAAGAACCAGCTCAGAAAAACGATTCATAAACAGTCCAACTTCCTCTTCAGCTGTGTGGTACTACACACAAGCTGTGGACTACGCTGGCAATTATTCAGCAGCCCAACAATGTCACCTCTCAAAATGAGAAGCATTTCCAATTTTCACATTCCAACTATTTCCAACTGAAAAATGCTGAGCAATTTTAACATTTCTCCAACTTAATGTTAAAAGTGAGAAACATGAGTGATGAGAACTGTCTAACGACTGCTCCAGTGTGACAAACTAATTAAAGTCTTTGAACTAGAGTTTTTCTCAGGCTTTAACTCGAGCATATGGGTGCAAAATAACCAATGTGCTGAATGTTTAAATGGGGGTGCGTCAACACACACACAAAGACACAAAGTCTTTGCAACAAGAGCTCACATTACATTACAAATGAAAATGATATGGAACAACCACACCAACAACTGCAGTAATACAACAGCCTTCATTTCACATAACGTAAAGGCGGCTAGGGGAAGTAGGCCCATGTTTACTGCGGTATTTATATTCTTGTAGGAATTGTAGTGCTACATGTCAATGATGTCATCATTTATACACCCTCATATGTCAAACCCTTTTATGTCCATGAACACAAAAGGTAAAAAACTGCTCCTTTCCATACAACAAAAGAATACAGTGACCAGTGTTTCGAGTATTCTGAAATTCTGCAATAACTTTAAGTGACAAACACACTAAAATGCAAGAAATGATTCACTTAAAATCTTCTTTATTGTCAGTTCTGGAGTCATCTAGTCTTGGTCATTATGTATTATGTAATGTATATATTATGTATATATAATTGTAACAAATGTGATGCATTATGGTAATGAGAATATTTTGTCATTCCTTGACTATCTGCTACTGCCAATACAATCAACAGTCCAGTATCACCACAATGAAAAAATGTGAAAAAGGTGACCAATAAGAACTCCAGCAAAACTACTGAGCACATCTAAAGCACACTATGACGTACACACAAGTACATGGGGAATCTCTCCGGTAGCGTGTGTGTGTGTGTATTCACAGACAGACTCCAGATGACACGGCTGGTCTCACAAGACCTCTGGGCCCGCTTATCAAAGCAGACAGCACTAGTGCAAACATATGTGTGTTAAACACTGGCAGTGCCAAAACAACATCCCTTCGAATCAAATTAAAGTGATCTATGGGTTCACATACAGGCTGACTGAACATGTAAACAGTCACTTCTGCTCCCAGAAATCCCACCAATAACCAGCAAAGCCACAACTCAACTTCTGGCAAAACTGTAACACATTTCCCTTTAGGGCAGAAACACACTCTACAGTACAAGCTAGTAAGCTGCTCAGTCACAGTCCTGTTGCAAATACAGTGAAAATGCTTCTGTTTTGCATTTTGCTTATACATAACTTTCATTCAAATTAAATAATCAGCTAAGAGAAAAAGCTGCAATGAAAAATTAACATGAGTTTTAGAATTTCTTAGCATTTGCCCCCACTGCTTTAATGTCTCGTTAAAATCGGATATGTTATTATTCAAGTAACTAGCTATTAACGTGTTGACAGACTAACCAGCTTTAATTAGGCTTAGCAGGACTCTCACCAAACTATTGCTATATAACTATGGCATGATAATAGTTGGCCAGAAAGAAAAAACCATAGAAGAAAACAGTCAACACCAATGTCCTTAACAGTGCCCCCTGTGGCAAGGCTGTGAATGCCATGTTTTTGCATTGTGTTATAAACTGTGTTCTGACACCCTTAGTAAATAATGTGTAAAATTATGCCCGCACAGCTAGAAGCATCCGCATTTACATACTTGCATAAAGTAAAGCATGCTTGCGCCAAAGCGAAACAATAAATTCACCCCCGACACACACACACACACCACCCTTCCCAGTCACAGGGACGGTGAGCAATCTATTCAAAACCCTGAAATTGATTTTTTTTTGCCTTTCTGCGTTGTGAATTAATTGGAGTAATAAAACAAACCTATGGAGCATAAAACAGTATTAGAGTGCTGCTCCGGTAGCAGAGATTTCACAGGTCATCATATAACTCAATGAAAGGTGGCTGATTGGATTGTGAAGACGTGTATTCTTCCTGTTCATGGATGGCTGAACGCTCAGCTTTCATTTGGACTGAAGTAATAATCCACTTAAGAGAGGCGGGTCGGGCCGTACGCTGGGAAATACCAGGGTGTGCGTCTCTCTGTGTGTATTGATTTGGAAGTTGGTTTCTTAATGACAGATCTCTGCAGGATTAAGTCACAACAAAACACAGTTTTAGGGGGCGTTCCCACACAATGCGCTCTGGTGGTTCTCCTGCACTATTAACTGTTGGTCTCTGTGCGCATGTGCAAGATAGACATCCTGTAGCCACTTCACTGTGTTCTGTTGTTTCAGTGTCTTGTGTTTAATACTGCAATGTTAGGACAGCATGTAAGGTAAAAATACTCAGTTTTAAAACAATGAACCAATCAGAAGAAGCTAGGGCAGCATGTGTTTACGCAATAAACTTTAATATGTCGGCTGCAGAAAAGCTTTGTTAAATGACAGAGGAGGCTCTTATCATCCCACGAGTTAATATTAATATAACTGTGCTGGCATTCACTGTGGACAGCAAAGTCAGAATTTCATTACACAGGGAAACCTGTTTCCTCACTGTGCATATGACAATAAACGCTTTGAATCTTGAATATTAAAGAAACAAAGCAAAAGAAAAATTCTGTAATACTTTACTAATCCTCATTCCAAACCTATATTATTTATTTTCCCACATATAAAGAAGTGAATGAGAAACAGAGCTGTCAAGCTTAAACCTTGGTGGCCCCAGTCACTTTCATTATATGGAGAAAATTTGCCTTGACATTTTCCACAAAACAAACCTTTTTGTGTTTCACAGAAGAAAATAAGTCACACAGGTTTTAAATAACATGAGGGTGAGTAAATGATGACAGAACGTTTTATTCATTTTCGGGCAAACTATCCCTTTAAAAAAGCCCATCTTGGGAACCCTGTGTTCTGCATTCTGTTCCATTTGGTTGCAGTTCATCTAGCTGTATTTGAATGCAAGAGCACATGTAGTGTGTGTCTCCCCATAGTTCTAATGCTCTCCTGCCACATTCTTCTCCAAACTGTGTGTGTGTGTGTGTGTGTGTGTGTGTGTGTGTGTGTGTGTGTGTGTGTGTGTGTGTGTGTGTGTGTGTGTGTGTGTGTGTGTGTGTGTGTGTGT
>JAZGTJ010000258.1:34669-87006 GCA_036877575.1 Botia almorhae
TGTGTGTGTGTGTGTGTGTGTGTGTGTGTGTGTGTGTGTGTGTGTGTGTGTGTGTGTGTGTGTGTGTGTGTGTGTGTGTGTGTGTGTGTGTGTGTGTGTGATCTCTCTTCTAAACAAATGATCCAGATCCAGATGTATGTCAGAGTCCGTCAATGAGACAAACGGCACATTTACAGCTGTGGAGAATGAAAGAGGAAAAGATCACTCCATCAAACAACACCTTCACAAGGAGACACGGAAACTCGAGCACTTCTCCGGAATGTGTGGCCTGCAAAAGCCACTTTTCCAGCGCGCTGAACATTACAAGCCCGCGTCTGCTTTTACAACCAAACTTAAAACACAAAGGGGCAGATTTACAAGGGGGCACAAAGCAGCTCACACTTACGTACATATACACACATGATTCCCCAGTTTATTTTCCCAAGTGTGTAATTTTAGTGTGTAACCATGTTGTAAATCACACACATACTTTCATTTGGAGGACAAATGGGTGTGTTTTCTGTATTGGAGGTGCACATGACATCAGACAGAGGTGAAACCACACGGTTAAAAAAGGTCCTCCTGAGGTGCTGTACTACAGCCCTGGAAAGATAGAAGCATTTGCTTCATTTTATTTCATTTTCTCCTCAAACCAGGAGGAAAATGAAATAAATTACAAAAAAATGCTGAAGGTCTGAATACAAAAGTTCCATAATTCTCAGCAGCAGCGATTTTCTTTCTGACGGTAAAATTCTTCAGGCTGATTTTATTACAGTTTAAAGATATGAGAGAGAGGAGTTGGTTAAGGTGAAGCGTGTATTAAAAGTGATATTATCTTTAATATGAATGAGTTCTGTAATGCGGAGGGAACATTTCGCAGAGGTTTGTTCACGGCCACACGAGCGAGTCAGAGCGATTCAAGCTTAAAACGCGACATAACATCATCTCTCATAGCGACAGTCTATTATTTCACTCACCATTAACTCAGCAGCACACGTTTCATCACTAAACTGTTTCTGTAACGCTGATACATCACTTTACAGTTTTATATTTCCCTTTAAATACAAACCTTACTTTACTTTTAAAGGCCACAGTTGATCTATAACATTTTTTCTATTGGATACATACTGGACTTAAGGGCAGAGGAATTGACTTCGATTTCTCCTCCTTTGATTGGCTGGAAGCAGGCGAGTTCGGAGTCGTACGGCTCTGGGCTGGACTGTCCTGTCATGCAGCTTCCTGGTCCATTCTCAGGACTTCTTGGGACGGCACTCCTCTGCTGAGCCTCCTGTTCCTCATACACGGCGATCAGCTGCAAGAGACACATCATGAAATTCATACCAGATACTAGAAATATATCCTATATACAGACACATTTAAATTACAGTATGTAATAAGCAGCTAATTGCAAAAAATATTATATATATACATATGTGTGTGTGTGTGTGTGTGTGTGTGTGTGTGTGTGTGTGTGTGTAGATGTGTATGTATGTGGAAGGCTGAACGCAGTGAATAAATGCACAGTCAGGAACAGAAAGGAGTTTGCTGGTAAAACCAGAGGCTTCCTGTGTGTGAGAGATGGCAGGAGGCTAAACATAAATAAACAAACCAGTGTGACATTCAGAGAAAACATGGAGAGTGTGTAAGAGTGAAAATGAGAAATACAGCTATAATTGAACAGAAATGAACCGGTAAGAGCTACACAGAGTTACGACCACCAAAACTTGAAGTGCTGTCATTTCTTTAGAGAGAGAGAGAGAGAGAATGTTTGAGAGGAAGAAAGGGGGAGAAAGGGGGAGCTTTGACGGCTTATAGAGTTTGTTTCCCAAAATGAAAATTGTCATCATTTACTCACCTTCATGTCATTCCAAACTTATGTGATTCTCAGGACCTGACAGCCTCAGTCACCATTACATGTGAATGGTGTACTGAAAGTAAACATTTCTGACATTTGTCTAACATCTTTAGTTGTGTTCAGACACAAAACATTTCGTTTTGGAACAACATAAGGGTGAATAAATGATGACAGAAATGTATTTCGTGGTAAACTATCACTGTAATGACAAAAGCAACACAATATACATAAATAAAAACACAGACTAATTCATTACTGTCAATTATTTGTGTTTCTTCTCTGAACAGTCACAGAGCTTCCACTATAGAATGCTGTATTCCAGTGAGTGTTTACAAGTGGGTAAGTCAGAATTCCAATACAATGACAAATTGAGTTACTGTATATACACATATATTGGCAAGGCCAATGAATTCAGCTGACATTTGACCTTTTGGCCGATAACTGCTCCAGTTGGCCAGGTGTGCATTAAAACCCATTCCGGATAACTAGTATTCTGTACTTCAACTTATAGGCCTCGGACAACAGAATGTATGTAGAATAGTACGAAGTCAGAGATATTGAGAAAAAACCTATTTCAAAAAACTATGAACAGATCGCAGCATTACAGCCAACAGCTCTCAACACAATCCTCACCTTCCCTCAACCAACAGCTTCTCATCCATCCACCCATCACTGCTATCATTCCCTTTCCCAGGCCCAAAACCCTCATTTCTGATGAGGCCCACAGCTATTCTAGACACATCACACACATACTGCAGAAGGGCTTATGCATGATAACTGTGGAAGGGTCTTGATTTATTTACAGAGCAGGAGAGGAGAGGAGCACTTCCTCTGTACCACAGGGAGAAGAGCACATGGAGCTTTAGAAATGTCATCAATCTGCTCACTATCAAAGAGATATGAAAAGAGAGAGAGAACAGGAAAGAGAGCAAAGGTTCCTGCACTAATGTCTGTTTCCTGCACTCTCTCTCTTCCTCTTTGGCTCTTTGTGATGTCACATTTATATCGAGCAGAAAATCGGCCTCCAATACGACCGGCCGGGCCAGCAATGGAGGAGAGATGTGTGAAAGTGCCACCTAAGTATAAGAGAACACAACTATGATTATTATTATTGCCCATACTCAGAGTTCAAGATTCAAACAAACCACTAACCTCAAGTATGAAAATGAAGCTACAAACACAAATTAGAGCACAAATTCCCATAAACCTGCATGAAAAGAGGGACCTGAGCCATTCCTGGACTCTACGTGACTAGCATGTGTGCCAACTGCTAGACCACAGCCTTGACACAAAGAACATTTACTTCCTCTGTGGTTGTTTCTACTTTAAACTCCACAGAGCTAATAGTCCAAATAACCTTTGCCTGAAATGAAAAAGCAGGAGTCATTCTGTTTCTTCAGGTGTAATTGGATAAGTTCTAAACAAACCTGAGGAAATTAAGACACGTGGGTAGAAGTACAGGCCTCCAGCAGGAGGCTACTCAATACAGCCACTTATTTTAACCCTGGCTATTTAATCACAGCACTACCTCTACACGGGCATCTACACAAGTAGAACAAATGTGTTCGAACTTACTTTACCCAAATGAGCAAAATCCATCAGCTCGATTACCCAATCACGAGCCCGATAAACCCGGTCTGGATCACTTCCCCACACATCAAACAGGTGCACTCCACCCCTACCAACCCACAGGCTTCACAGGGAACCAATATTGAAACGTTCAGACTCCAAAATTGGATCAATAGTCTGTTATCAAGTGGAACTACTCGACAGGGTAAATAGCCAGCGCTTACTCTCTGTCCTCAAAAAGTCTGAGTCTTCACAATAAAGGGCCTCAATTAAAGCAGACACAACCACTTTACTTGTCATCCTACATCTGTATTGCGTTTCATTTAAACAACATGATAAAAGTTCATTTGTATACTTTAGGTGTAAATGGCGAGTGTTTGAATATGGATTACCATCCAGTTCCAAAATGAAATGGGTGCAGAGGTGGAGCGCTCATCGATACATCTTTCATTACGAGTTTGAGTGGTGCAGTGGCCCTCAGAATGGTGATTACTGTTATTTTGGCAGGGGTCTAAAGGTGCTAATTATATATATGACAGTTCAAGACTTGCAGAGAGGAAGATGTTACAGCTGGACAGTTATGCAGGGACAGCGACAGACCGACAGCAGATGTGCTCACATAAGTGTGTAAAATGTGCAAGATCGAAGCCAAATTGCATCTGACGGCAGAATCAGAACCTGTCAAGCACAATAACAAAAGCGACTCCATTAGCAAAAGGGACAATGACTTCAGGGTGAGAGTGGGGGCTACGCATGTTACTTCCTTTCCACATAAAACTGAGGGGGCCTGGAAATGACAAGCAGCAATCTGATTGTGAACGTGCAAATGTGTCTGATGAATTTAAAATGAGTTTCTGATGAATTAAAGTGAGGAAGTTATGGCCATTTAACACAGTATCATGGTAACCGTGAACTTCTGGTTTATTTTTAATGAGACAGAGCTAACACATGCCAACCACATGCACATAAATGATGACACTTTGTAGCAGCACACTGCTCTGCCATGTGTCACTGACCAATCACGGGTGACTTTACTCACAGCCAATCAAATGGCATTTAGCTTATGTGGTTAGATGACAACATGGAGGAACACATGTGCAGTGGGTAGCTCATGTACTTTTAAACATCATGTTGGACCCAGTGGACCCAGTTTCAAGCCCGACCTGGCTCAGGTCCCAGTTCCACTTTGCCTCTACTGTACTGTCCTTCTCTCGACTGTCTTATAAAATCTAAAATAATTAAGGGGGAAAAATGCCCTTTGTCCACCAAACATCTTTTATAGGTTAAGTTCTATTTGTGGTGACTCATGCAGAAGGGCAGAGGGGGGCAATAAAAATAATTTATCATCAATAAAAGAAAAGCACTCTGAGATTTGCTTTAGATTTGTCACTAGATATATTTAAGGGGCTTTTTCTTGCATCTGTTTTTACCATGTGAGATAAAGCCAAACACAGACAGACAAGCCATTACTACAGAATGCCAGTCAATGCCTGTGGGACCACAGCTGCCAGCCACTGTAGGTCTGTAAGGTAACTGATGAGATCAGAATCCAAGAATATAACAGCACCTGAATCTTTAAGCCAGCTTACATTCAGCATGAATATCTAGGCTTAATATCTAAGGGGAAAACATGGCTTTCCATAGATCCTTCAGCATAGTCATCTAAACTTCCATAAAGCAGAGCATATTTAATATACACAAGATTTTGTTCTGAGTTGTTTCTGTGATGGAGGTTAATAAAATCCTAGGCCAATAAAATCCTATATTCTTATCTTAGTCTGTAAGTAGGAGATTGTGAGAGAGAGATTGAGGTAAGATTTATCTGTGCATGATTTAATAAGCTATTTCTATATGAGATTGACAGCACCTGTATTAGCATGTGTGAGAAAATTAATGAGGTTGTTAGACTAACAAGTCAGACATCTGCTCTCCTCTGCAGCCATGACTAAGTCTTATTAAAGCAGCCCATTACATCCCTACAACAGAAAATTAAAGAGCTGGTGCATACATTGAGACAATGTACTGAAGTCGTCGTCCAGAATAAAGCCTGACATTTCTTACTCTGTGTTAAGTCAGCTGTCTTCTTACATGTCTTGCCTTTGTACTAGCTGTAAGTGGTGGTCAGCGACCCTTTTATTTTTTCAAAAAATACTGAAAATAGCAAATAATGTAAATAAAAATACTGATATCTGATGTTGGGACACATTATGTTGGGGTGCAATATTGTAAGGCACTGTAATTCAAGGCATTGTATCATTATGTATCATAATAATGTATCATAATATAACTAATATCTATGTATATAGATATGTATTCAAGCCTCACACTTTAGCAACATTATAATTTTACAATTTTCCTCTTTATTTTTATTTAGAAGTCCACAGAAATTGACTTTGAATAGACTGTTTATGATCATCAAGAAACACTAATTTGGTTAGAAATAAAAAATTATTTAAATGAGTAGATTGAAGCAGACCTACATCACATCCAGCTTTGATGTAGTCCGACATTATTGAAATATTAAACTGATGGCAATTAATTCACACATGTAATGTTTAAAAATTCTATTTTACTCCAGAGGGAAGGGAAAATAAGGTACAGTGCCTCAAAACTGGAAACAGTCCGTCAGCTGCCTGCTGTGGGTACTTCCAGTGTAGACAGCTGCATTGATTATAATGGGAGCAGTGTAGCACCAGTTCTGTACATTGTAGACAGAGTATTACTCATCTCTCGACCTCTAACTGTACTTCCCATGCTCTCTCTCTTGGGCTTTAAAGCTTCTGTTGTGTGGCAAAGGTCCTTCTCATTGAACCCTGCACCGCAGAGTGTCGTAAACACATCCATCTTAATGCGTTTAGCACATGGAGTAAAGCCCACTGAATGCTGGATTCAACACAACACAAGACTCCTCAGACCAGAGGGAAAGAGACATATCACTTGAGCTTGTTCCAAAACAGCTAATGGTAAATGGCCTGTTATATTTCTTTATATAGATCTTATTCATCATTATGCAAACGAACATGCTATATGAAGGTGTTCAAAAGAGATTTTTAATAATACGACCGGGTATTGGCAACTTCCTTAGAGTTATGAAGTTGAAGATACATTGTTACACGTGTCACGATTAATCACAATATTATAACTGGTTTGCAAGTGAAACTGAACCGAACCCATGAGAGAGAAAGGATGAAGTCTCTGAGAGGATCTCTGGTTACAAAATAGACCAATTGCATTATTACAGACCTGCATGCCAAACATGGTAAAACTGTCATTTAAATATAATTCATTCATTCATTGCTGAACAAAAGACAAATATGGTTACTTATTTCTCTCTTTGTCTTTGTTAAATCAATAATTTTCACTGACCTCATAGCAATGCATTATGGGAATTATTTTTCTGCGGCAGACACCACACTTTAGCCAAAAGAAGCTATCTCAGAAGGCAGCGTGGTCTGATAAACTTTTAATTTAAAATAATTAAATAAAATAATATAAAATAAAATAAAGAGAGAAACGCACTAATAAAAAGCACTAATAAAATAAAATAGCACTAATAAAAGCTCCTATAGTAGAATATTCTTTACTGAGGCTTAAAAAGACCCATTTAGAAAACCAGTTTAGCCATGGCCTGCACTCACCAGTGTCAATAAAACGCGTGTTCACTTCATTCTCTTACTAATCAAAACTGGTTATTGCTGATTCATGTCCCTTCCCAATCAATACGATGTTAATCAACTAAATGTTCTGTCACACAGGTGGCTACTGCAGACTTTTAAATATGATTGTCTGTTGTTTAATGTTGGACGGAGTTCCAGAGTTTGCATAAAGCGGTCATGAATCAGGCCGCTTCCAGCTTTAGTGGAGTCAGCACAGGGAGTGACTGCTTCATTACTGAAGAAGCCAGTATCTGATTCAAAGGAAGTCCAGCAAGAAAACAACAGGGAGGTACTTAACTGAGATTAATGCACCTGCCGTTGAGTAAGATAACATGTTTTAACTCATTACTCCACATCAATGTTTAGGAGAAACGTATAAATTAAGAGCTTCAGTACAACATTATAACAACTGCAACAATATAAACAGCATATTTAATTGGTATTTAATATTCAATTTAAACAAAACGTTAAGAGGGACAGAAAAAACAGTATGTAATAAATGTCTTGGGGTCATATCTATCTTATTTCTTATATCTTAATTTCACAAGCCATTTTTGTCCACTAAAAATTTGAGCAATAACGAAACTACAAAAACATGTAACTGCAGGAACAACATATGTGGGACATTTCTATATTTTCAGGTAGTGCCTTTTTTGCCATTGAGACAGAAAACCATGGAGAAAACAACCTGTTTCCTGTGGTTAGTAAAGCTAGAAATCTTCTACAGAAGGTTGAGCTCTGGAGGATGATGGTGTCCTGCACATGCCTCACATTTATCACACTGCACTGACCACACTGTTCATCTCACACTGCTGACACTTCACATGCCAGCCTTTGTGTATAATGGATTCTTAGCTAAACTGAATTACTGTATACTATAACTAAATTACACATTAAGATGATAACAAACAATAATGTTTTAGGTTATTGTTTTCAAATATGTGTGCATTTTAAGTCTTTTGTAGCTTTCAGGCTTTTACATAAAAATCTGCATCAATGGACAGCTTTGAGACTGACAGGAAATCACAGGGATGTTTATTATGAATTCTTGTTATCCCAAAATGAGTATCAGAACTGTATAAGATTCAACCAGAACAACTGGACCCCATCATTAACTTCCTACCATAAATTTTCCAAAGAAAACACATTCGTCAAAGCCTAAAGCCCGCCTAGCTGATGGTGCTCAATTTTTGGATGGGCTGTAAATTACCCACTTTCACAAAATCAACAAGAATTTATGAGGACTACGAAAGGACACGCCGTTCAACAAACATATATATTTGCTTGTCTATGCTAAACTTAGCTATGCTGTCATAGCCATGGTCTAGCAGTTAGCATATGTGCTACGACATCAGACAGGGCGGTGCTGCTCCTCACTAGCCATCAGGAAATCTCAGTGGTCCACAATCACGCTCCACATAACTGTACATTAATAACGAAATATCTTCTGTTTAGCTATTATTTTATCGCGTTGCAAAATATTCGGTGCGTACAGAAAAATCGTTTGTCAGCAGACACTGGTTATTTGATATGTGTGCATATATTTATAGATTAATTTCCCCATTAAGGTGCTATTAAAACATTGCTCTGTTTATCTAAGCATCCCAATCGACCACACATAACAACACTGTCTGAACCAATGGCATGAGTTTGAGGCGGGGCTACCTGTTTGTCCAACCAGTAGAAAACAAGGTCTACTGTTCACTAAACCTGGCGCTGAAACAACATGATTTTTGCAATCTTCTTCGTTGTCAGTAGTGACGCAGAAATTATACACTTTAGTTTCAGGGCCAAAAATAAAATTAAAGCTGTCAGGGACTGATTAAGACTTAAAATAGCTCCTCAGTGGCTAGAAACTTTCAGAAACATTTTCCCCTGTCAGCTTAGTCACAGTGTGCCTGTGTGTGCATGTGAATGAACTACTGAGTGTTCACTGATGTATATCTTTGTTTCCTCAAAATTAGCCTGCAGTCACTCCTTCTTCATGTCTCTTTGAGCCCTTTGACCTGTTTTACATGAGAATAGAGAAGCTGCATCCCAATAAAAACAGGATAACCTGTTCATCTAACACACACGCTAACACACACACCTCACACTAAGCACAGATTACCAGCACCACCTAGCTTTTATAAGGATTAACTGCATCTGACTGTCAGTATTTGATCTCACTTTCTTTTTGTCTGTTTCTGTCTCTGTTTCACACACAGACAACAGGGATCTTTCCAGAAAAAGTGTTTTACTTAGTCCATCAATAACACAACAAGTTTTGAGGTATTACACTGCATCCTAACCAGGCTAAATGTGACAAATTTAGATTTTCAGTCCACAATACAGGTGAAATTACTGTGTGACATGGCACAGCACAAGCCAAACTGACGTGAATATGATGCCTAATATACAGTTATGCAGAAGGAATTTTGGACCATTGACATTTTGAGATGGGCGAAGCTAGAAAGATGCAGCAGAAATAGAAACTCAGCGACTGACAATTTTTTTCTGCGTCTTGCTGTATTAACGGCTGGTTAGGAAAATCATATTCACACTGAACAGATAGTCTAGCCCTTGTCGCTTGTCAAAAATAACACAGTAACAGTGTGTCCTTACCGGGCATGATGCAATAAAGTGACATGGGACATTGACAGTATCACTGTTGAACATGTTCTATTTTAAATTCTATTGTGTTTTTACAGAACTGTTACAGAATGAAATACCATGGTATTTGAATATGGTATACAATTAAATACCATGAAATCACTTTTACCGAAATGTGGTACCATGTTCTGTACCAATCATGGTAAGCTTCAACTGTACTACGAAATGTGTGTGTGTGTGTGTGTGTCTCTCTCTCTCTCTCTCTTTCTCTGGAATTGATGGGAGGTCACACACACAAACTCCTACAGCATCTTTATGCCTCAATTCTGCTTTTGTTTAACTGTCAATTCAAAAGTGTTTCCTTTTCTACACAGAACCTCGCTGACAGGACCAGCACAGCAGAGACAGTCTGTAGCAAACCCACACACACACACACATCTACACACACAGACAAAGCACATCATTCCCAGTGTAATTATCACGCTGTCTGACTGTACACAGCTTTAACAATCCCAGCATATCCTACAGCGCCCGCGTAAACCCTGCAGTCTGAATGCACTGTGTGGGGAGCATGTTTAACTGTACACAGGGATCCTTTTCACTCAGGCTGAATGTGTTACTTCAAACAAAAGGGAAAACAGAAAATACTGGTTGGTGTATTTTTTCCCAACTTGTGTTCTTAGAATCCCTTACAAAAACGGTGCATGTTGTACAATGTTAGAATAATGGCAACAATTTCACCACAAAATACTACATAAATGTACATCAGACAAGAAAAGTGCAGAAAATTTTTTCCTTGGCTGGTGTGGTTTGTTTTTCTGATGTACCTCTAATGATTTCAATGGCAAAATTACAGTTTCAACTGTAGTTTGGTAGTACCTTACTACCAGACCTGATAGTACAGTAGCATGGGACCATGTACAAAAGCATAACCATAATACCTACCATGTCCTACATATATGGCAGTATCATGGTACTTTTATGTGGCATTTTACAATGTGTGAAAGTTCACAGTAGCCTAACAGCTTAACCAAATAGTACTGAATACTAAACATCCTGTGGCAAAAAATCCTACAGATTCCAAAGCCAACAGAGGTTGACAGGCAATGAACAGTCAAGTACAGACTAAAAGATTGCTCACTAGTTTTTAATTTTGTGTGTACAGTACAGACCCCAGAAGACTGCACACATGAGCACCAGTCTGGACAGTTCAGACATCTGATTGCACCATAAGCCAATAATCAATGGTTCAAGTCCACTGTAGGCCTTCTGCACAAGGCCAACTTCTAGTATCTCCAGCACACTCGTTTACAAACTCCAGACGCTTTCACCTATAGCCTTTCTTTAATTGATTCTCTCTCTTTAGCCTTAGCACAGAAGAACACAAAGCTCTAAAAAGGTGCTTCTTAATGCATCTGGATGAGTGTTCATCTTTTAAATAGAATTCATTAAAATTCATTCAAGCAACGATTGAGTTAAGATCCAGTAAAGGGAAGTCAAACCATTCACATTCACAATTCAATCAAAACGAAACCAATTTACTTAACACAGCACATTAACCAGCTGCATTGATTTGGTGTCCCTAATTATGTCTACCAGATCTGGTGGTCCAGTCCACACCTGACCTACACAGACCAGGTTAAATACATCCAAACATTCAACTTAACCTTAGAACTAAAAACTACCAGTTACATTAAACCCTTGTAAGCACATCTTTTCACCATCTCTTGTTAGGCAACTCGTTGAACAGCACAAAAGGGAATCCTGTTGTACATTACAACGGTTGTTATTATTTATAATGACTCATAAGGCGAGAAGTAAACTCCCCATAAATCACGCAGGCCCAGGGGGCATACAGGTTCCATGGGTCTTATTTCTTACATCTTACACAAATACAACCCACCCTAATTCATCACAGCCACACAGCAAATGTACTGAACACCCTATATTATCTCTGCTTCTACAGTTCCACCCCTCCATTTCTTCATTCAGTCGCTCGACTCTCTTCGCGTCCACACACGGCTGGTAGAAAATAGAAAGCGTGATTAACCCGCACCCAGAGCTGATCCCTAACCTGTAGGACGCAGACAGTCTGAATGGGGTCCTTTTTACTGGCTGCCCTTTGTTATTACAGCACGGTTGCATTATGATGGTGGAAAAAAGGCATATTAGTGCCTGAGTAATTGAGGCATCGTCTCCAGCCATCCTTGGGCTATTTTTTTTGATTGCTCATGGTAGTACTGTATTTTTCTCCTCTCTCCCCCCTCTTTCTCCTTCTTTCTCATTCACACTCTGAATAACCAATTCTTTTCTAAGGAAAGGTAACATTTATGTCTCACTCATATCTTGTGAGCTCTTACATATGCATCCAAAAAAGGCCTGATAGCTGCCAAAACACAGACTGTTCTCAATAGCTGTCCAATTGCTTTTCTTCTTATGTGCAAATGAGCCTGTTTTGTAATAGAGCTTATTGGATGCTGGGAAACAGCAAAAGCTACACGAAATCAAAGCTGCAAATGCTACCCATAGCAAGTGATGCAGAACATGTACAGACTTTTCTTTTATCAACAAGATTTTAGGTTTAAAAATACATGAATATAAAAGGCAAAGCGCACGTCTTAGGGCCCATAGTTTTCGCCATTTTTATTAATCTTTTTGACTTCACCGGCTCATTTTACAAGCTCCTGCAGTGTGGCAAATGAAATTTTATAAGTACAATATTCCACGTGGTCTCCAGATTACTATGAGGTCATAAAAGATGCATGTACAATAATTCTAGAAGAATTAGTAAAGTGCAATTTAAAAAGTTTCAGATGGTGTAAATGTAGGATGTCACACTGCAGGAATTGCTTAACGGAATAAGTACCGTTATTCATGTCAGCTGTCCAACTGATCCAGACAATCTTACTGTACATTCAACTATATTAAAAACCCAGAAGTAGAAACTCTAAATGAGCTCGGCTTTCAAAAAATGAACCTAAATGGCCCAACAACAGAAATTCCAAATCCTGAGAATCTCCATTACACGTTGCATCTTGATCTTCCGTTTCAGTGTGATAAACAGATTATTTCAAGGCCAATCAATGAGCGTGTACAACAGCCCATCAGCATTACATTCAACCAGCACTTCATCTACTTCCCCACTGTCAGAAGCTCAATACGTTTATGATGTGAGGAAGATGAATGCATTTAATGCGCTTATAAAATGTCGACCTTGTAAACGCTGAAACTGCAAATTTGCCTCATCAGATTCACATCACCGCATTCTTTTGTCTATCAGAAGCACAACAAAAAACGAATACATCCAAACCCTTTATTGACTGCATACAATTAGAATCAAAATAATTGTTAAAGACCACAACAGAAAAAAGACAACTCATTAAAAACTCACATAATTTGCACTATATTCCAAATCTTCAGAAACACAATAGCTCACACAAAAGCTTTGTGTGAGAAATAGAACAGAGCTTATTTATTATCCTCAGCTACAATTACACTTCTGCAGTTTTAAACTTGTCATGCAAAGGTTTGATTAAAATGGCATAGAGTTTACAGTGATGTGGGACTACACACTAGAAATTACTCTGAGAGAACGCTTCTGTGTGCACGTTACCTTCATATTTGAAAAAAATACCCATGGGTTGAGAAAGGTTATACTATCATAAACTAAAATGAACTTGCATTAAACAGCAATATATAACAAAAATCGTTTGTATCATACATCCGTTCATATTCCATCACACTGAAGGCCATTTCAATGCATCGTCCAAGGAGAGGTTCACACTCAGTAAAGTTCACACTAAAGTGTGCACCATAAATGCCCATCAGCACTGGAACAGTATTGAGAGTGATGGAGGTGAGGTGGGGTCAGAGGCATTAGCCGGTCTGGGTGCTCAGACATAAACAAACACTGCGGTATTACCGCTTAACAGCCTCACTCTCAGACCAGCACGCCATTAACCTCTTCTTTGCCTTTTAATCTAAGCTGTTTAAGTGCAAATACAGTAAGGCAAACAGAACCCTTTCCCTGTGTTTATGAAAAGACAGTCCCCCTGTTTGATCAGCACACTGGGTGGTCAGTCAATTGATAAGCGGATATGAATATAAATACTGTTATAGATTTGGCTGACTAAACACTGGCGCGCTAAAGGTCAAAACCAAGGATTCTCTCAATCAATAGACTTCAGCTGAATCACCTGATGCTAATCAGCCAGGTCAGTTTGACTACCCACTAACCAATAACATTGAGCTGGATTAACTTCTCCAACAGGTCACTAAAGTCAAAACAATTTTCATGTTTGAACTGCAGAAGACCTATTAAGTGAGTAAAAACCTTCTGTTGTTTTTCCACACTGGTTCACATGAACTCCGTTTACATTGACCTTGGCGATACTAATCCTCAAATGCTTGGTGCCTGCTTTGGGGTCAGAAGGGTGTTGTGTCTTTGGGATGGTTTGAGGCTTTATGACTCCAGTGGACTAGTAGAACACAACCCTTCTCAAGCAACAAAAAACAGCCTATACTTTCAACTGTCTTTAGGACATTCCAGAAACAAGTTCTGTTCAGTGCAAAATGTGTCATTAGTGTTTTGGGTTGCATTGTTCTAAAATAAAAGACCAAAAAATGAACCTTTAGCTGATATATGTACGCACTAGCATACAAACAACTAACAAACAGAACACCCAGAAAACGCCCATTTTGATTAAACAGGTCTTTAACTGTTCAGATGGTCAGTTCTCAGGCACTTGTACAACCACAATTATTTGCTAGACTTCCTGGCATTGACTGGCCTGTTGCTCTGCTCTTGCAAATCCCTGACAGAGAATAACTTTAGTAAGGGTATTATCATCCAAGCTTGATCCTGATACCCATCCAAAAGTCTTACCACAAACCAAATGTGTAACCTGCTGTTTCCAAATCTCCTCACTGTGTTTAAACTGTATGCCGCGTTATTGCGTACTAAATCTCCTGGCTTTATTAACTCCTAAGCAAAGCAAACATTTTCGCTACATGGAGGTTATGTGGCAAACTACTGCTGCCATTTTGTTTTGCAGATGGCACAATAGGTCCCTTCAGAGCTGTATTCAGAACATGAGGCAAAATATTCATAAAGACCCAACCTAAACAGAAAGAATGAAGCATTATAAATCATGAGAACAATCCTTCTAATTACCCACATGCTCATGCATAATGCTACACCCTAAAAGCTCATTTAAAATATATGCTGACTAACAATTCCCAATGAACTCTTCATATCAGTTTATACCAACAGTCTTTCATATACTAATAGGGATATAGGTACATTAATTATGGATCAGGATCAAGGCAAGCAGGGATATTACAGCTGACAGAGCCAGCAGAGCTCACATTCAGTATTCATGTTTCAAAAAAGTGAGGCCACTTCACTTCACATGTCCCCTCTTCCAGTGGTCCATGTTGCCTGGAAACTGCCTTAACAGCAAATCCATTTTAATAACCTTTCATATGTATTCCAAATGTATTATTCAAACGTTTAATATCTTTTTAAACTCCCTCTGGCTAGTTGGAACTATTAGAATCTACTTTTATTCTGTTTTTGCCCTTCTTTCTTATTCATTCATTCTTTTGTTTCCCCCATCTCCTCCTCTCTTGCCCTGAGGAAAGACGAGGCCACAGCTCGTTCCGGGGCCACTTATCAAAGTCTGCCCACAGGAGCATGTTTTCATTCAGAGAGAGTGAAGAGAAACAGTAGTTATATGACTAAAGGAACCTTAAGATTCAGAGGCTGGTCATACTGCATTCTGGATGTTAATCGTCTGGATGATAAAACTGTCAATTATGTCTTTCCACAGCAATTACGGGTTGCAAAAAATACCCCCATGGCTTTCTTTAATCTTCGGAACCAAAACCAATTTTTTTTTAAACTGTTGATTTGGTATTTCTGTTTAGAATTGCAGTTGATGGTGTCTACCTCTAAACTGCTTAAGGACAAAAATACTTCATAAACAAATTCATCGTGGCTCATGTTGTATATTACAAGCATTCTGAACGCATATGCATGAGTTTAATGAAGACACTATGTATTATTTTAAGGAAGCCTTAACCTGTCGCTTTTTTCTTAGAGAGTGCATAAATACACCTGTAGCTGGTGTCGTAAAGTAAGCTTGCTGATGTTTTGTTGTTAAAGCGGGTTTTCATGCAAGCACCATACCTCGCGAGATTTGACCGTGAGCATCGCCGTCGGCAACGATTGTATTTGTGAAAGTGCACAGATACAAGGGTTAGTTTTACAACATTTTGGACTTTTGGACTGCATTTTGGACTGCAACATCTATGCTAAGGTCTGTGGCAGCAAACATGTGAAGAATCGGTGGGAAAAGGCTGCTAACAAAGGAAACAAAAAACATTTAATAGTTTTATCATGTCTTAGTGAACCGTTACAGAATGATACATAAGCCCAACAAATGAACTGATATATATTTGGCCATTTTGAGATTATAGGCATTCAGACAATCGCTGTTCTAATTAGCCGATTAACAGTATGCCATATCAGTGCCAAAACCTACAGACAGGACTGTCAATGGATCATGCACATTTGCGGTTTACCGATTTTTGGTGAATTCTGTGTAAATATTGTGTACAATACATAATTAGTAATTACACTTTAACAAAATCATAAAACAACAATTTTATTTGTTGTTAAATACAAATATCTAACCTGTTCTCCAGATATTGTTTATCACATGAGCCATAAAAAAATTCATATTGGTCCACAGCTAATAGAAAAAGTAAACACAACAGGTATTTAAAATGATAGATTGCACTATAGGGGCACGTGTGCCTGCACTGATCTTCATTCTTCCAGGGTTGTTGAAAACATGGCCACCTGGGACACTGAAATGAATCTGAATAAAGTGCTGCTAACTGCCTGAAGTGATTAAAAAACAACAGCCAATGAGAGATGGAGTAATTATGATGTGTGGTATTCACAGTTCTCTGCAGAGAGGCCCTCCTAACCCTGCCATCTTTCTTTCTGTGCACTGTCTGTTGCCATGGTGAGCCAAACTCCTGTTTACCACTCAGCATGACCCAGCTGTTTACAACTGTAGCAGAGAACAAAAAGAAAGAAACTTGTACAAGCACACACACACATAACCCATAACAGACCTCTTCTTTAATGAATATTGTATTTATGTAATATATATTATATTATGTAATATATAATGTATATAGATATGACTTGCTACATATCACGTAGACTATTTTATGGCGCTTACAGGTGTTTTTTTAATTCTTTTGGAGATTTTCCCCTCCACAGAAGGAGGGAGAAATAACATTTTGGAGAATAACAGCTTACAACTTTCTGTATTTCCTTGTTCCTTTGCTCCATATACAAAAAATGTGAGGTTCACCACAATTATAATTGTCTTACACTGCCACTCAAATGAACACGCTACGGTTGTGCACGCTGGAGAGGACAGGAGGGGGTTGTGTGCTGGTTAAGTCAGCCCTATAAAGGTGAAAAACAGCTCGGTCCCAGGGGTGTAAGAGAAAGGTAATGAGGATGATCCTTTAGATGTTACCCTTCGCTTTACAGACAGAAGGTGAGTCTTTTAATTAGGGCGATGATCAGACATAATGAAGTGGAAATGCCATTCCACGTTTATAAGGTAGTGCTACTTAGTCTATCTGCTTATCTAAACCATATCTCCATAAGTTAAATTTATTATATTGTTCGCAATAATATATATATTGAATAAAATTCTTAGCATCATTTGTTTTAAAAAACCAAAAGTAACACCTTTTGTTTTGTTTCAAATTCATGTTTCAACCTACCTCTGGCTAAATGTTTTGCAAAAACTATATTTAGTGCAAACATTTACACCGTCGAAAATAAAGGAAACACTAAAACTGATCCAGGATCAGCAGACAGAGATGGAGAATCACAGGCTTCTCACAGGCAAGTGAATGACAGGAATTATGAGCTGGTTCTTCAGGGGCCATCCATCTGAGGTTAGGCAATTAGAAAACCCTGTTATCATCGCTCATGTAACTAAAAGGGTTCAGACTATCAGGCTGTCTGAGTCAAATTATCATGTCAATGTATGTTAATCTAAGGTTTTCTCTGCCACATTTAAACCAGATTCATCCACCCCCAAACCTCTTTTTATTCACCCTTTCATACATAAGACCAACTGAAGGGTCTGTCATCTTAAGCCTCACATTTGTGAAGCATTCTGTGTGTCTAAAACCCAGGTTTAATGCAAGCTAGTAAAATAATGTTAGCATAGAAATGCCTTTTAATTTTTACAAGTTTGTGTTCTATTTTACGCACGCCTTGAGGCTTTAAAAATTCCTTCAAATGTGATTTGAACCGTAGATGGTACGTATCTGACAAAGCAATTTTACACACCCCAGAGATGATAATTCAAACTGGCAATTCTGATGGGCAACCATCTAATCAGGTGAAACCATTCATTAAGGTAATTAATTACTTTGATAGAGCCATCAGGAGATGAATATAATAATAATGCCAGCTTCTCAAAGTGATGTGGACAGCCTGGTCCCAGGTGCTGTTTTTCTGTTTAATTAAGGGTGAAAAACCATAAAGAGTCTCACTTTAACATTTCATTCACTCATTTAATTAACCCTGTGTGCTGATACCGGGTCATGTGCATCGTACATTCTGCTCTCAAGAAGTGTGATTAAAGATTATTTCAGTCATTACTGAAGAGGAGAGAGAGGACTGATGAGGGACTGACAGAAGTGACAGAAGTCTACAGAGACCAGAAACAAGTGTTACTCCACAGGCTGTATTTATATAGGCAAGCTCTACCAGCTGAACTACAGGAACACCTTTGTGTTTTCTAATATGCTGTCTAGGTGATTTCCAAAGCAAGCATCACTATTATTTCTGTGTATACCTAAGGTTAGACATTTGAGCATACCTCTAATCTAATCTTAGTGTAGAACTTATATCTGCAGCACAAACAGAAGGGGAAGATACCTCAAATGGTGCGGCTTAAAATAAATGACATAGACTTACAATAAAGGAGGGTCATTATATTTATAAATACAAATTAACACATGGCTGCAGCGCACCGTGCTGGGAGACAAGTGCGTGGAGCGTAATAACGTATAGTATGACATAGGCCGATGGCTGGTTTACTGGGCGGTTTGTACGGCACTGTGTTTTGTTAAACTACTTTGAAAGAATACATACTGCAAAGAACACAATACAAAAACATTACACAGAGTGAAGTAGCTCCACCTAAAAATGCAGGGATAGTTTTTAAGGGATAGTCTTTCTACAACAACATCTACAAGCCTCGTCCCCAAAATTCATCAATCCCCTCATTTGAGCATCTGACAGGTGAATTCCCCTGCACACTGAAGTTACTGTCTTCAAGTATTGTTAATATGAAGTTAAAAGTTTACTAAAATACAGTGTTTTTAAGCATTGCTGTGCCATTCCATGAGCCCTGCCCCCACAGCAAACAGAACAGAGCCATGGCTCCAAAACCGCGATATGAACCGAACCATGGCACTCGTATATTGTACACCTCTAAAAATAAGACAACTCAGAAACGTTGTTGAACCTTTTCTTTTTCAATAATTAGGTCTGTTTTAATTCCGTTTCAACTCGCCTTGCTTCCTGTTGTTAACATTCATTACTGGAACAGATTTAAGTGTCTGTTGTGTAAATGCAGCTCTATGCATTAACCAGATGGTTCAGTTACTTTCATGGTATTGAGGGTAACTGCTCAACATTAAAATTCACAAATCACACTAAATTAAATTAGCTTTAAGAATTATTCCACTTTGCTGCTTCGGGATTGCATGTAACACATTTAAAAACACCTTGCCTGTGGCAAACCCAACACAAAATAGGGCCATGAATTAGCACAATGAATTAAAACCTCCATTTAATATAATTTCCTCTTATTTTTATTGCCATTACCCCAGATGCAGGGACGCCAGCAATCAAAGTAATGGAACATTACAATTGAATCTAAAAAGGCAAGTATGGTTCCTGTCTCCCACATAAAGTCACGGTTACAAGATGCAATCTAAAAGATGTCTCAGTGAAGTCGGCATGACACATATTTCTCCGCCCATTTAAATCAAGGTTTTGAACTTCAGTCTGATGAACTCTCAGCAAGAGTTAACGTTCTGTTCAACTCTAACATCTCCCTCCATTAGCGTGTAATGAAAAGCATGGTTTGAAAGTGTAGCCATTAGGCACAGAATGTAATGCCCCACTTTGTAATCCCATCCGCGACGCCAAGTCAAAAGGGGCGGAGTCATGTGCTCCATTGTGTTGACTGATTAAGCAGAAAAACACTCTTCAAGAACATAACATTCTACTCAGGAGGTGGTAACAAGAAACATGCAGCATTCTCTTCATCAAAACGGAGGGGAAATTGAGATTGTTAATGCAGTCATAATCTCTAATGTTTGCATATTATGTAAAAATAGAAAATATATCAGCATTATCTTGCTTTTGCAGCTCTTGTGTCTAATTCAGTATATCAACACCAGGGTTAAGCAGGGTTCAGCCGGCACAATAGTGCAACACTAAGTTATTATGCTCCACTGCCTATGGCGACCAACTAGCTTTCATTGGCAGTGGTTTATACAGCCAAACCACAAAGCATATAAAGAAAGAGACAACACATTATGCCCAGAATAACGACAATGCTGCAGGTTCTAGACATTTATGAACAGCAATAAGTCTCAGAATTGAAATGTCACTCTGAGGCTGATCAAAAGGTTAAATCTAAGTTTTATTACGATAAACAAGATCAACCATGAGACAAGCCGACCCATTTAAAGTCAATAAAGAAATAAAAACGGCATTGGCAGTGATGTCAAGTCTGCCAGTCACATGTCCTAAATATTTACACCAATTAAAAAGAAAAAGAAAAACAGCCTTTATAAAGATGAATAGGACAACATGAACAAAAATCATAAAGGCTTCCAATTGAAGGATACAAGACAAAAATCCAGCCGTATTACCTATAACAACAGAGTAAGCCTGATGAAATGAAGGGAATTATGTGGCATTCTCGATAATTGCCATAATACTTCTCATTATAGCTTTCAGCCTCATCCATGCTGTTTTTTGTTCCAGAAAATGAACATGTGGGGCCCAACATAAATGAGACCAACACTGTCCCCCACATGAAGGCTCACACACACTCTGCCCTGAATTATGTCTATTTTCATGGGAGACTCATGAAGAGGCCAATTACCCAGCACTACCCTCTCCCCGCTCCCCCATCATCATTCTCAGCAGGAGGAGCGGTCTGGCTGTCAGCCTGACAGAACAGCCTCTCAGTGTCCTGGTGTGTCCACAAGTTCCCTGGTCCTTCAAGCCCCCCCGTCGTGAGATGAAGGGGGAAGGAGGACAAAAATCCATACCGCCTATTCAGAGCCGTGGAGAAAGCAAGAAATGAGGAGAGTTAGTCATAGGACTCATTTCCTAAATGAGGGACAATTACCCGAATTATCTTAACAACCCAACATCAAACCCAGAGTTGAGCCTTTGTGCGCCTGAATCAAAAGGTGGCATTTTGGAAGTAGTTTTCAGGTTCAAAGCACAAAATAAAGGTGGTATTTTTCTTAAAAGGGCTGCGGCAAAAATATCCCTCAATCACTCTCCTTTAGACGTTAATTTTGATTTTGTTCTAAGGAAAATGTCATTGTTTATGAACCATTTCAATAATCATTTTATATTTATATGCTTAATCTTAATGAAAAAAATAATCTTGTCAATGTCAGTGACTGGAAAGCAGCTTTTTTACCTCATAGGCAGTTCAAAAACTCAAATGTGACCAAAACACAAGCATTTTAAAATACTTCCCTCTGTCTCAGCTTAATATGCAGAGGCAAATGGAAGTCATTTGCAGGTTCATCAAAACTGTAAACACTATGCGGATACTCTGTGTGCCGCTTTCAAAACAAAGCTTTTGCATCCCGACCAACCCGCTATGGCAACACTGGCATAACCAATAGAGCAAATTAATAAAGTAGTCAGGAAAATTCTATTTGCAGTTCCAACTGGTGATGCTATTGGCAAAGTAATAACACTTTAACAAATATTCATTTAGGAAAGGAAAATTAACACCTTCAGACGGACACTTCAGAGTTAAAGCTGTAGTGCTCACACAGGTATTGAAGGTTCAGGTCATAATCCTGGCCGCATCCTAATCCCATTCCTCATTCCTCCACAAACAATAAATTTATGTCCCTCTATTTACTCTCAACTCTAATCCAATATAAAGTAATAACATGACAACTGTCACCCACCCACAAAGAAACACAATTAATTGGCTCAACAATGGTCAGCAGAAGTCAAATTAACATGTCACATCAGTAATCATTGGCCAGAATTCGAAGCAATTGCCCCAAAGCCATTATCATTCTTCTCGCTAAACGAACATTTTCCCAAAGCTTAATAGGCTCATTTATATTATAACTAATTAACATGACCACTGCATTATTTATGAGGTATACTTTACAAGCAGGACAAAGATATATGGAAGCCTCTTAGGGGACAAAAAGACAGAAACCTTTGTGATGCACAGCTACAAAACACTGTACTATTTACAAATTATCAGCATCATTTTTCCTTGTTGGCTGCGGCGCTCGCTAATTAACTCGCGTATACGGAGAGGTGGAGCACAAAGATAGAGCCACGGTTCCAAAAGCATTTCTGTGAAATTACATTTCTAATTTCTTAATTACAGTTATTTTCTTTCTGACACATGGGATAGACTCAACTCAGTTAATTTTATGCTTATATTTTTTTTAAAGCTGAATGGAAGCCATTTGCAGTGTCACCTGCATATTTCAAAAACAGGTTTTATTCTTTCAAGGCCTTTGCCACTTGTCAGAATACGAGCAATTTTAGTCATAACATTAAAGCAGAGCATGTAAGATCGCACGGGCCAAATCACAGCGTTTTTCACAGGTTATGCACCAGAAAATTGTTCCTGTGTCTAATAAACATATTTCAGCAGAAATAGACTGCAGACCAGAAAGACTGCAGATATTTTTACTGATTTTGGGAGGAAATCTGGGCATGATAAACATTCTTAAAAGGTTATTTCATCCAAAACAAAAATAAATTCATGAATGTACATATACATTTTAACAAATGAAAATACACATAAAAAACAAGAAGTATCATAGTATATTTTTGACATGCATAATCCCATATTTTCAATAATCACCATCATATTCTTTACATAATAGCATATTATGTTCCATGCATTATATACCATGATATTACCATCTCATACCACTGCAGTACAAACAGTAAACTGATATTTAAATGATTTAAATCTTTACAAATAAATAATGTAGATCTACTGGGACACAATGCCAGGCTCCACACTGCCCTGTGTTTCCTCTTCAGCCCTTCAAAACTTCTCTGATCTTCAGACGAAGACACAGTGAGATGGAAGGAGTGTTTGCCATGTAAAAAGGATTTGGACTGAGACAAAAGCCAGAGAGAATAAAGCCCTCCTCTCTGTCTGAGCGTCTGGCGGACCTCAGATGCGCACACACACATGCGCTTGTACACAACCTGAGCCTTCAAACCCCTGCCAGCTTACAGTTCTGCCTACAGAGGAGCCCTGGAGTGAGGAGTCCTGTCCAGATCTACTACACCAAATGTCCCAAACTCCCTCTCCCTCCCCCCCCCCTCCCTCCGATTACACTAAAGTATAAGGCCTAATGCACAGACACTATTAATGTATATATATTAGTGAGGTAGTACTATCTACACAGTCAGCTATATATATATATATATATATATTTTTTTTTTTATTGCATTTTATTTTATTGTTCGCACACACATTACTGTGAGATGTGAGCACACTGTGTTTGAAAGCAACCACCTGTCAGTAAAACACAACTAAGGTACCAAACAGTCAGTTCTACCGAGACTGGCACCACTCATTTTTTTAGTATGAACTTGCTGCTTGGCTGATCTGATATGATATGACACGGTAAACAATCGTGGCACACAGTTAAACATTTCAGTCTTTCTCTATTAAAATAAATAGGAGATGTACTTTCATAACTAGAAGACAGCTACATCACCAAAATGGGCACTGAGCAAACCAATTCTCTCAAATAAAGACTTGGCCACATGTGGTAATGTGTGTGCTAACCGCTACGCCACAGCTCCAATGATCCAGTTACAGCATTTATCTGCTTTTAATGTCTGCTTCATTCCGCACATACAGTTGCACACATCATAATGACCTGACTCCTACCCATCACCACACTTTATTACATACGGCCCCCGATTTTCTCAAGTCTCACCACTGACTGAAAGAGAACCAGAGAGAAAGATAAAGAGAGATGGAAAGTGTGTGGGTGGGGGGTCTCCTCCATTCCCCTCACCACTGGACTGTGACCATATCATAGCAGCTCCATTATCAGGGTTCAAGCCAAGAGTGAAGCCACGCTCGCTGTTCCTCCCCAAATCTTTCGTGTCCATCTCGAGCTGATGATAAATTAAAGCTTCTGGACAGGACAATAACAACAACATCGGGGCAAGAGAACGTGGGGAGAAACGTCGATACCCATCCGCATTCTCTCTAAACGGCCATAAATTAAAACCTACGGACCACACGCACAGCAGCAAGGGGGTCAGGATACCTTTAACAGCAATTTTCCCTTTCTCCTCGCCCCGCTCTCTTTATTGATGCTTCACAGCTGATTGCTTTTTAGGAATCTTTGAATTTATAGCCACGCTGAACCCTGTGAGATCGAGGCCGCTAAATTGACTGAACTAGGCCAGATAGCCTCTCCTGTCCTGGCCGGCTGTGTGGTGTTATTTCCTGCAGGGTCAGGCTTTTAGATGCCATCGCCTCTGCCAGCTTAAACACCATTATTTTCCTCCATCATCTCCTTTTGAATATTCATCAGCTCGTGCAAGCGGGCCGACCAATAGGGCAGCAGGCCTGCTGGGGGTTAATGGCGATTGGGTGAGAGGGAGCACGGTAATCAAATCACACAGCTTCCCGTGTCTCGGCTTCTATAGCATGCAGACAGCAGCACCGCTGAGAAACAAGAATGGCTGTTAATTAATCTTGATTAACCTATTTAATTAGCATTAAGTAAGATTTTAAGGAGCCTTTATTGTAATCAGAAAGAAAAATCCCCATCTAAATGACAACGAAGAAAGAGCTGAAAGTGTCGAAACAGAGCTCTCGTCTTACGCATGTTATTTTTCACACGCACATGATCTCGGGAGCCCTGAAGAGGCTTGATTTGTGGTAGTACGGAGTGTTTAATTAGTCCACATGTTGCACAGAGACATTCTAATTCCTCCAAATGTTGGAGATTTTATCCAGCATTCTATTTCCATGGCTACCCACACACTCATACATACACACACAAAGTGGCACAGCCTTGGGCCAAATACATGCAAAGTTAAACACTCTGTTAAAATCTTTTGTTCATGACATACCGTAAAAAAATTATCTAGACCAGCACACAGCACGGCTTAAAAACAAACATCAGGTGTAGCTATACAGCATGACCATTGTAGGGGAAAATAGGAATGGCTGGTGCAAAAGACAACATTATGTAAGGACTGTAATGTATCTCTGTTAATTAGAGATGAACTTATCAACGATTCATGAGACCGATATCATCTGCTGATTGCTTTGCAAGTGAAATTGGTTAATTCTGATCTGCAGCCAAAACGGTCAGAAGATAGAATCTTTATCGCCAATGTAATCTTAGTGAGGGAGAATAGATAGTGGGTGTGGCTTAAGGCCTCAAGGAGGATTTTTTTTCCAATAAAATGTGCATAAAATATTTAAAAGGGAGAAATAAAGTGTCTAGGGGATTTATCTGAGTGGGGTGTCTGAATATAACTGAATATATTGAATATATTAATATATAACATATATGAATATATGTTATTATTGTTTATTATAACACACAGATAAACATAAATTAATTAATTTATAATACCAAATATTAATGACCCTCTTTTTAGATGAAATGTCTAATGATCTCTCTTACCCATTTGCCATCAATAATATGTTTCAAAGGGAATCAATCAATTCTGACACCAAAACAAGTTATTCAGATATTCAGAATATCTGAATAAACAGAGATATTCTACTAAATGAGACGACATGACAGAGATGAGACAAAATTAGACAGTAAGAAACATCCCGATCTAACAGTTCAGTGCCCGAAATGGACATACTGAGAGTTGTTTAAACTCCTCCCTTCTTTACACCCTGAGCAGACAGTAAAACAGATGCCATGATTGCCATAGGCCGACCCATTAGATGGCATGAGTTACTGAGACACAGACCCTCTAGCAAGCTTAAGGCATAATGACAACATTTTTAAAGCAGTTCCACTGCACTCAGTGCAAGATGAATATTATGGAGGTCTCAGGTGAGAGTCAGCATAGACACTCTCAAACACATCCAAACAAGCGAAGACTTCAAGTCAAGAGTTAAAAAAAAACATTGAAATCTGTGTGACTGGGACTAGCAAACCTGTCACATCGCAGTGAGATAGGAAGTGTTGCGTTTGGGGTATGTGTGAGAGAGAGAGTGCGTGTGAATCATTTAAAACAAACACCAAATGCAAGTAAAAGCTGCTAGTGACTAAGGAATGAACTTTATAAGGACCAGTAACATAAGGGTTTAAATTACCTGCAATGATTCTGTAAGCGGCAATGACCTGGCCTGCTTGTCACAAATTTGCGATTATTAAAATAAAACAGGTCAATTATTTCACTGTTATTGGTACATATATTTTAACCAATGTTTTTAATAAAAATGCTAATATACAAATGCAGTTTTATTGCCAGCATAAAACATTAACAGTAGAGATGCACAAAACTATGGTAGATTGTTGTTGTTGTCGGGGAGGGACTGTATAATAAGGTCATTTTTATTGGGTATATCAGCTGGATGGAATGCAACAAGAAAACCTTAAAATGCAACACCTGCGGTCTATGCAACATGTTTAATCCTGTGTACTGTTTAACAGTAAAGAACTGCGTGCTGTAATCAAAGCACAGCCTCTAAAACTATATATAAAAAATATGCAACCTTGTTAAACAATTAATTAGTTGTTACTGTTACTTGGTTGCTAATCACTAGTCTACAGTCGCGATCCAACCCATATTTACATCCAGTAACTTTCTTCACCTACCATAAGTCAGTGGCAGAAAGTTACATTTGGCGTGTGTATGCGTGCATCAGCAATACAGAGAAGTGAGAGCTCGTGATTGATTTGAAAGCAGTCAGCCCGCCTGCCTGCCCTCAGTCCTTGATGAATGACTGGAGCTTTTAATTAACCTCCTGCACACACATCAATATTATTCACACACTTCTCCATTCTCACTGCTCTCCCATTACACTGTAACCTTTAAGACAGAGTTTTTGGGCTGTTTTTGAAATACCATGAGAAATGAAAAATTGTAAATACAGTGTGTAAAAACCGTTGCGGAAAATCTATAAAGAGTGATTTTCGTTTCGCCCTTTGTTTGTTTTTAATCTTATTTCCGTCCCGTTTGCCCTGATATGATGCAGAATGCTAAAATCTTGATAGAAAATAAAAACGGTATCATAAATAACCTCTAGAGGGCAGAAATGAGCAAGTGTGCTCCGCTGCTCCTTGGCCGCTTAACGTGAGGCACGGCTGACTCCAGGCGAACAGGAAAACAACTCTGCAGCACAGATTCAGATGAATATTCTAATGTCTTCTCTCTTCATATATTGATGACAGTGTTGACTAATGTACCATTTTTTTGCCTCCAGTTGAATGTGAATCAGAGCTGTGAGCATATCATTAACACGTAGAGCATGCATCTGTGACTATGTGACAGTGTGTGGTCACGCATATGAGGAATTGTCAGAAATATAATATATATATATATCATATACACATTTATTTTATGTATATATCAGAAATCGGAATACTTCTGACTTTTCAACAATAAAAGTAGAGCAACTATTCACACCAGACAGACATAAATAGTGGTTTTCTTCTTAAAGGAATAGCTCCGGATAAACTGACAAATTCTATGATGATTAACATACTTACAAGGCTTTTGACATTTCTGAAATATTTTAATGTTTATATTTGTTTGAGGAATCAGTTGATAAAGCTGTATTACATTGTATGATATTAAGCTGTACACTGAAAATGCTCCTGCAGTAGAAACAAAACAAGGGTACATGAATTAAGTCACAAAACACACTTTGTACTCTTGGACTACATTCCACTTGACTTTAAACATACATAAGCAAACTTTCCTATGCACCTCCCTTTGGGGAATCCCCACCTACATTTTGGAAATCTTTTCGAAAGGAAGGGAAGTTTCTTCTGACAGACCCTCGACCTCTTGATTCTGGCAGAGGGATTGAGCCTGCTCCATGTTTAAACTTCAGACAGCTCGATTTCCCAAAATGCAACTTGCTGGTGACATTACTGAAGATCACAATAAAACCCCTATTTATAGCATACAGTTTGTAAATGTATAACATGTCAGTGCATGACATATGGGAATCTGTACCACACAGAATATGTTGTTTGACAAGGCATTAGTTAGCGTGTGTATAAATTACAGCTATGCACGTCTTGTAATTTGCCTTCAGGATATGTCTGTGTTGACAGTCACGTGGTATGTTAGCTTTATTAAAGAGGGAGTGGCAGGGTAATTACCACAGCACGGCTTGTGTTTTTGTTGACGTAGATGATGATCTTACGCCCTAACAGGATAAATGGCACATTCCACACATGCAAACATGCACTAAATACGGCAGCTCTAGGAAACTGATTTCTAACGTACATTTAGCAGCACATACCTGCTGCTTTTAATCCCATTTACAGTCTTTTCCTTTAAATGCTTTGGTTTAAAAAAATGCAGTACTGTACAGAACTATTTCTGAAGAAAGAAAAGCCCACTCCCGGCTTACAAAAAGCAAAGAATAATTATTGGATCACCGGGATACAGTAACACAGGCTGTGACATTTGGAAAAGTTGTCACCATGGCAACATCACTACAGTGAAAGCTCATTCTTCATCCCGGACTGGATTTATGAATAAATACCGGCGCTAACAGAATAAAGGCACAATATCAAACGGGCAATTGGGTGCTTGTTGCTTGTGCATGTATATGGAAGAAACAGTGAGAGAGATGCAGAGTCCATGATTTTATATAAGTGTATCCGTGTACGTGTGTGTGTGTGTGTGTGTGTGTCTTGGTGTGAGCTAGTATGAAATGCAGTCGATTATGACCCAGAATATTCATACAAATTAATGTTCAATAAAAAGGCACAGCCATTTCTAAGTTAATAGCCCCACTCTTAATCTTTAAATCATGACAATTTTTCATCTTTCATATGTAAATTACTCTTCGGAATAGGGCTGCATTCCCTATGGCTAAACCCTATAAAACACACTGCTCCACTTTATGATTATGAAGCAATATCTTGGGGAGAGAGCGAAAGAGAGAGGGAGAGAGAGACCCATACTGCCTGGTGCCTACACTTCTTTTAATTAGTGTGCAGAAATCAAAAGCTTTGCATCTGATAGACCATTTGATGTCTGAGCGAATTCAATTAGGAGGAAAATGCCCTTTATGTTATCGAGTTAGAAGCGGCCACACAGCTCAATATAATAACCTCCGTACAGAAAAAGGACAAACAGAAAACCTTGAGGGCTCATTGGACAGACCACTCTTTCCTCACAAGCAAAAGTCAACGAGCTTCTTTCCATATGAACCGCTGAAGTGCGCACTGCGCTTCCATTATGAACACTGAATGACCATAATGTCCATAAAGGGTAATAAATACATTACATCTCAAAATTTCTATCACGACCGCCATCAAAGATTCAAAAGCACTTCCCATTTAGTATCATACATTCATCTTCCACGTTATTTTCACAGCAGATATATCAGGGTGCGTACTGCATTGCGATCTAACCTGTGATTTCTCATGTTCATGTGTTTCTGTCATGTTTTCCATAAATTCTCACATTTTCTCATAACTTCTTGACAAACCTTACTTACATTTGCAAGAATAAATGTGTTCTGGTTGGCAATCTGAGAAAGGTATTCTGTGCCGAGATAGCTGACATTACCAACCAATGGGGTGGACTGCAATTCTATTAGCAATACTGACTGATGCAGAAAAGCATTTATAATGTGACTCATCTCTAAATATGACGCCACCAGTACCCATGACAAACAGATCAGAATTTAATACATAATATAGGATCTATTAGTTGGGTGCAGCTTCTCTGCCCTTGTATTGCCTGTCAGGAGGCTGCTGTCATCAACTTTAATTCTGTACTTATTAATAATATTTTCATACTATCTGTTCGTACCCCATATATGACCGTATAGTCTGCATAATAAATTGCCTGGGTTTCTCCTCCTTTGTTTTCTCTGTGTCTGTCTGTGTGTGTGTCTTTCTGTGTGTGCTGTGTACTCTGCTTTGAAGATATCATTTATGTACAGCTGCTTTGAAACGATGAAAATTTGTAAAAAGCGCTATATAAATAAAGTTGAGTTGAGATTAGTTAAAAAGTAGAATCAGAATTACGCTAGATAAAGATCAATTTTGAGTGAACTATTCCTTTAAAACCAGAATGTTTTTGTATGTGCTTTACCCTGTCCTTGTCTTCCACCAGGTCTGTTAGCACATCATCAGGGTCCAGAATTCCCCCGTCACAGTACTCAACATGGTGAGTTCGTACCAGGAAATCTCCTTCCTGCAAAACAAACAGGTGCTAGTGTGAACTATCAGCAAGAGCACACAATAACACACACCTGCTGACTTTAGGCTTATCACCTTATTCCTTGAGTTTCCCACAGTGATGTCAGCACAGTTAAAAGAACCATTCATTACAAACACTACTGGAAAATAAGTGTTTATCAGTTCATATGCATCTACAAAAATAACTGTCACTGAAAATTATGAAAATATAACTTTAATACAACATTATTTCCTTCAAATTCACCCAAAATGACTACAACAAACCCCATATATTTAGGTAATAACATTAAATGCAATTCATTGACAGTGGTTTGCAGTAAAAAGTCTCTGCAGTTAAAAGAGACATAAAGAGCCTCTACTTCATTTTTACCAGTTGTAGTGGTTTGCACCTGCTTCTTACAGCTGAAAATACTGTGTGTGTGCTAACATTAAAGCGGTGTGTATCTGAACACCCCGATGTACAAGCAGGACAGGCCATCTTTTATTAAACTGAATAATGTTCCCACAAAACTCCTATACTGTCACCTCCTACAGGGGAGTGCAGGAAGGCCCAGACTTGGGCCCAATGGACTGATTAACGCTGACAGAGAACAAAGCAGCACACTGCAACATTCACAAATCATTGAAGCCTCATGAGCTCACAACAGCTGCCAGCCAGATCCCTAAGACCAGTGTGATGCAACTACAAATCTCTGCTCTAAATGTCATCATAAGCTTGAACTTCAGTTTATGCCAGGAAGTGAGATGACTTTATGACTTCATTGTGCATTATCATAAATCATTACATTACATAGTTTTAGCTGCATTTGTTGCTTGATCGTTTGAAACAAGGCAAGTTAAAGAGTTGCTTTCATACAATGCCATGTAAAAAGACTACAGCCGATAGTGGGAGGTATGCTGCCCTTAAACAGTGTTTACCTTGGAGTAACTGCAAAACTCCACTGACAGTGTGAAACATGACTGATACGGGCCAACCCTGTTTATCTTGGCTGCTGTAGGTCTACAGAGCTGTCAGCCTTCACCAGATGAACTGTGCATGCATAGATGACTCATATACTTACAAAATCTTGGTATAAAAGCTTAGTCTCTCAACACAGGAGAAAAACAGACACCAGATTTAATCAGTACCTACTCCTATATATGACCATTGAGGTATATTGAACAAAGAAGGTGGAAACAAAATTATACTCCATCTGTTTAGCATAACAGATGGAACAAAAATAAACCAACAACTATTAAGGTAAGGCACCTCCTAAGGGTGGCCAAAATAGTACAAACAGTACAGGAGAGAAAATGTACCTAGTTCACTGAATCACAATTTTAATCAGTAGTGCAACTAACTGCACAGAAATGAAATACAAGGTTAATTTGCTATTAGACATAGCCTGTCACAGCTCCAAGAGACCACTGAAAGTTATACAAACTTTAGATTTATTTGCTTATATTTTAAAAGATGTATCGTATCAACAGGTAATACTGTTCAGAACCTACAGGAAGACACTTACAAGTATTCTTCTTTGATACATGTATCAAAGGGTGGTTCAATCACATAAAATTCATTGTGAAATTGCAACATAGAATGTTAGTGTTTATTGGGCGGGACCCCTCTTCCTCAGACATAAGCTGCATTTGTTTGTCGGTAGATGTTGTTAATCATTTATGGTGGCAAACTTGGATTTTGTATATTAACTAGAACAGAGTATTTGGATAAGAGCAAGAAATGGGAGTGTGTGACAGCTGTGTGCAACATTGCCATCCACGTCACATATAAATAATAAATAAAAATAATACTTGATATAAAGGACTGATACAGGAAAAATACAAAGTAATAAACCTAAAAAATCAGAAGCTGGTCAGCTGTCTTAATTTGGTGGGCCAAAGAATGTGAATGTTTACCTATATTAACACACACGGACCTAAAACACATTGCTTTAATAGATGGTTTGTTTTAAAAATGACAATCTCCTGCCAGCTTGCACGTCCCAGCAACTTTTATATTAAACCCAAACAAATCCACTTCAGTTACTCAAAGAATCAATCCAGCCCTAAATAAACTAAAACAAATCTGTCTACCTCTTGCTCTACAGAGAAAAAAAGTTGTCTTTTTTTGTTAAGCAAATGGGCAGTTTTCAGTCATTTATTTTTAAAACCACATTACAAGGAGCTGCTGTTGTACAAATTTATTGGGATTACTATGATTAAACACCCGTGTCATAATCATTATCTATAATTATATAAACGTATGCTTCAGTATTGAGTCTAATTAATAAGTTCAGAATTTCAAGTGGCTTTTGATTAAGTGTGAGAAGGGAAATCTGAAAAATGTGACATAATGACCAGATTACCAGAAGAGCAAAAGAGATTACCAACAAAGTCTGA
Organism: Botia almorhae; assembly: GCA_036877575.1. Classification (NCBI taxonomy): domain Eukaryota; kingdom Metazoa; phylum Chordata; class Actinopteri; order Cypriniformes; family Botiidae; genus Botia; species Botia almorhae. Next base: position 67,463 of record JAZGTJ010000258.1, read on the forward strand.
AGGGTTTAATATTTTCTTAAATGCTAAGGCTCAACTGTTTGTCGAGCAAATTTCACTGTCTTGTGAAATCTCTTGCAATAAAATACAACATCTTGTAAAATCATCTTCAAATGTTTTATTTTCCAGTTATACAAAAACATTCACACAATTTATATGCATCCATAAGAAGCAAGCCTTAGCAACACTTGAATATAAGTTTATTTTGTCTTGTTGCGTTGGCAGATTTTTTCACTTGTTTTAAGCATAAACAAGCAAAACCATGTGGAAAAAAATCTTGTTGCCAATGCAACAAAACAAAACACAAACAGTCAAAATGTTCAAAATTCTCAGAAAACAAGCCTTAATTTCTTTCAGATATTACAATCAGGAACTTCATCTGGTTTTAGGGATGTTTAGATACTTTTACTGGAAAAAGATATACACATAGAACAGTACTAAATGTATGTGTGAAATCATTTAGACAACACAAAAAATACAAATAATTTTTTCCATCATATCACTCATTGCTGTATATATTTATGGGTTTACCAAGAATCCAGCACTAATTCTACTGTTCTATTATCATAACAATTAGCATTTGATCGTGTGTTTCACTCAATAAACAAAGCCGGTGACATCAGATCCCACATGACCTCATCTCCCGCTGCCCGTGAGCGAAATGACATTTGACAGCCAACGCAGCTGTCTAATCACGGTTCTAACCCAAACCAGCTCTCAGCTTTTGAATGCTAGCAGCAAGGCACGGCAAACAAGGGTGAGCCAGAGGCCACAAGTGCCGCAGTTTCTGGCATTCAACAAAGGGCGACAGCATGCGACGGTCTATGGAAAAAAAATCAGTATTGCATGCAACATTAAAGCCTATTTCCACCTACACCATCGGTGAATGAGGATATGCGCGTGGCGGGAGATAGTGCCGTAATGAAACGATGGAAATCTCTGGAACATTTCGCAATTTTTACCCTGATGACGGTGGGCAGCGGGGCTCCTGCCGTATTTCCACAATTGCTTTTGTTGGCGCGACATCCATTACCAAGCCCAGCGTCATTACCAGACTCATAAACAGTAATGAACATGATGGTGATGATAATGATGCAATAAGACACTGTCCATCTCAGAGAGCAATCTTCCACCTTTGCGTCGTATTCTTGCACTTTCTGGTCAAATATGAAAATACCAATTTTGCGGTGAACTGAATTTAATAAATATACAATTTTCAGACCCACACCTCATTTTCTGTTATGTGCCACAATACAGCCTGAATAGATGCTTTTTATATGGTAGCACAAATTAATACTTTTTAGGGCACTGTGGCCAATGTGGGAAGGGGTTTGTATGTGAGTAATCAGTCCTTATAACAGATACAGGAAGAGTCCAGATCAGACAGCATGTCTGGACGCTCCACTCCTGCTCCTGTTTGATAAATATCTGCAGTGCTAATGCAATAATCAGAAATCTAAAGCCATAAGCACTCCAGAGACAGACAGACACACACAAATGCACACACATACACACCCACAGCAAGAATGTAAGAACTGTAAAAGTATAAGACCAACATCCACTAATTTTGTATTTACCCAAAATCCAAACTCAGAATGATCTTAGCATAACTGCACAAAGCACGAATGCAGATTAAATAAAATCAAGTTAACAAAAGTTAGTGTAGTAAACCTGTGTACCCATTTGTTTTTAAAAGATTATCCATAAAACATCTCAAACTTGGATTTGAGTTTCTGTATGCAAAAACTACACTCATGAGGATCAGCTAACCTAAGTCTAACCCGTACCAGCACACACTAAAATAAACAAAACGAGCTTACTTACAAGCCCAAGTATGCATTATGTTTATTTGGTCTATTCCAAGAAACATCTTCAAAGACAACACTATGCTTCCAAGTCACTGGAGACCACAGTTTCAGACAAATAGCACCACAACTGCGGATGTGCATTCACTGAAAATAACACATTAGGGTTGGGCCATGCTGCCAAAACCATCGAAATCGCTAAAGGCCAAAAGCTAGTACTTCATGAGGACATCTGCGGTCCAGAGGTAGTTTCCATCACAAACCATACACCTACTTTGGAACACTTTTCAATTGAGAGCAGATGCTAACCAACTCTGTCTCTGAGGCGAAGCACGCTAATTGTTTTCTCTCCTGGAGGAAGGCCAGGCTTTTCCATGATGTCAGCTGCTTTGGCAGCCAGCTCAGCACTCGTGCATCTGGCATTCCTAAGTTTAATGAAAAAACAGCAGCGCAGCTCCGGCCTACGTTTGCCTGGGTAATTAAGTGTCCCTTTTCAACAACCTGATAACTTCCTGAGTGACTCCCGAGCACTTCCTCAACCTCCTCTGCTAAAGGTCTCTCTCTCAGACAGTTTACTGCCTCTGGCCAAAGCATGCCTGCAAGCCTAAGTATTTTGAGTCAACAATTCAAGCACATTTCCACTTGTTTCCCGGCCCAGAACATTCTTGAGCACGCTGGCTAAAGATCACAGGCTCTCTTTCTCTACCCGCTGGCAACTGACACTTCCGGGTCAATGATAAACACCTTAATGAGTATAACAAAACACAAAGCAGAAACGCAATCAGGGGTCGCAGTCTGTGCACAACAGAAATTAGACATCAAATCCTTAAAATGGCAACTGCGCTCTTAAGCGACGGCTCTCGTATACCGACGTATGACACTTTAAAAAGACTGAAGATTAGTGCAACTAAATCTAGGCCAATTCTCGTTCACTTTAATCCTGAAACGCATTAAATGCATAATTACACAGCTGCAGGAAAATGTTTCAGATTAGCATAACAAAACCGAAAGACTGCGAGCTGCTGCGACTTCAATGGTGAAGAAGGAAATCTGGTAATTAACAACACTTCTCTGCGCTCTATCACCAGTGAGATAACACGCAGCCAAGCGGTGGTGCTCCAAGCTGTAACAGCTAAGTGAGAGGTCGAACTGTCCGCAAATATGAAACGCAGAGAGCAGAGCTTCATCTTAACCTCTATTAACTTACAGGCTTTGGACAAGTTAAAAACCTAAAGCGCTACAAAGCCTAAATGCAATTAGCCTGTTTGCAAAACTAGCCCAAAGTGAATGGAAAAGCATTCAGTACAGCAGTGCTTCTCAACTGACGGGTTGCAACCCAGAAAGGTTTCAAAGGTTTGTTATGACAGCACGGAAAAACAATGCAAAATGCAAATGAAGTAAAATAATGACTAATATAATGACTGAAGATGTGCTAAACATGAGTCACAAATTTATGCACTTACAAATGGCAATTTCCCTATTCCGCATATCGTTTAAATTCTTTTGCTGTCTATATGGACCCATGGCAACATTAGCATATTAAAATGTTTCAGGTCTTTCAAGGTCTTTGTTTACATTTGAACCATAGATAATTTTGGTACTGTACTGGGTTGTCACTCGATTTCCAATATAGAATATAGGTTAGAAATCCATTTCAAAAGCATTTTGGAGCCACTGCAGTACAGTGATGTGCAACATTACATTAAGGTTTACCGGAATTTGACTAGTATGAGTAGACAAGTCATTTGGATTTTCTGTATGCTTAATCGACTACTTAACCAGAGCAGATCTACTTAACCACAACAGAACAAATCAGACTGCTGCGTCCCAACATACTTCTTAACAGGTATAACAATATTAAAAAAACTCATTACATTTTAAAACACAACACTTACAGCACAATTTAAAAACATGCAGCCATTCAACAGGGTAACTGACAGATAAAGATACTAAATAGCTATATCCTTTATTGCACAAAACTATCTTAGTCCTAAAAAACAGAAATCTTCACATTTAGTTTAACACACTGACGATTGCTCAATGCTCACAGTGAACAATTTGTGTAACAGTAATTTGTCTGTGGTTAGATCCCCAGTAGAGAAGCAAGCGTAATCCATCTACTGCTAACATGCTGGCACATAGCAAGTTAATCTAGTTAAATGTGAGATGTCCAGAAGATAAGAATACAAAATAGATAATCAAAGGCAACCTTGCATAAACACTAATCTTTCCAGTGCGATTAGATGAAGCCTGTTTTAAACATTACTAATTGAATAATTACAGATCTCCTAAAGCCTGAATTTTCATTTGCAGCAGAGAGAATAGCAGCAAATAAGATCAATGCAGGCCGGAATCGAACCTGCTCCTCTTCTATCACTGCTCAACACGTGTTTAGAACATGCAGCAACTACTAAGTCACAGCTCAGATCCATTTGATCCATTCAGATCCAAATCCAGAAAGAACACTGGACACATCATGATGTGTATGTAGCATTAGTAGTGAATCTAACAGGGCTGCTCAATATATTGAAACGATCAAAATACTGCACACGTACATATAGCAACATGCAATGGTTTGCAGTAACTGAATGTTCTTAATACTTTAAAACGCTATGTATAATCGGTTTTAGCTTGTAACACTTTCTTTCCCAGAAAGAATCAGATGTTGGTATGTTATTTAAAAAATGTTTATATATATATATATATATATATATATATATAAACAATACATTGATTTTACTGATTTAAAGCATTATTGTATTGCATACTTATATTGCATTTTCCTTCTGTATCATGCAGCTCTAATGTAGCATGAAGGCATCCATATAGATCCTCAGCCACTAAGAATGCCATCAGACACGGCAACCCCAAATCATTCACTCAAACTTAAATGACACGTGTTCAAATCTTCCACCAAATTTTGGCACACACTGGCAATCAAAATTCGTGTAGCAGAGCTGGGAAGTTCATAAAAGGTTGAAAAAAAACCCTGATTCATGAGTGTGTTAGTATTCCTATAAACACAATGGTCCGTTTGTTTGGAATTTCTGCTGAAAGCACTGCGACGTGATTTGTGAAGCCTCTCGCATTCATGAATAAATGCAACATTATGATTATTAACTCTATTAATGAAACTTCAAGGGAAACCTAAAGGACATTAGTTACCAGCAGCTCTAAATCATACAGTCTCATAGGGAAAAGGACCAAGTAATGAAAACAATCTATCACAAAGATCGATTGCGCAGCCTTCTCTGTACTGACAAGCCATACTGTGGTACAATGCCTCTAATCATAAAGGAAATAGAAGTAAACCGAATATTACTGCATTGTGTAGTACTACTACTGTATTCATGAAGCTAATACGATTATCCATTTTAAAAAAGTTAATACTGTATGTTCAATTGTGTGCTTGCATGAAATGCGTGCAGCCATGCATATATGCAACTAGTTTATGAGCCCTGTTCTTCTTTTTCTTACCCTGACCAAATGAGGCCAGAGGAGAGATACAACCCTCAACCGCCTGTCCTGAAAACAAGGCCCCGGAGACAACAGCCAATCAGGATCCCTCGAGTAGCTCTATCTATCCTTACCGAGGCCCCCGTGCATCAGCTGCCCACACGTCCATATTCCTCGAAGACTAACAGCCAATAACACAGCGCTGATGGGAATAAACACACAAACAAAGGCTAGGCACACACATAAACTTAGTCTGACAGAAAGGACGTGCCCACACAAAGCAAAAAAAAATTGAGCTTAGCTTGACACACGCTGGCCCCTAAGAGTAAAAGCCTGTTAAGATCTCTCACACGGATCGCATATAAAACCAAGCAATACCCCAGAGCTTCCTGGCAATCTCTCGACAGAGCCCTGACCTGCCAAATTCACTGCATGATATTACTCTCCGATACGCGACAGGGTGCAATACAAGGCCACCGCCACCCGCGGACCGATCGCCACTCGTACCTGCTTCAATGCGAAGCGTAAAGACCATCTCCCATCAGTCAAATTGACCACTCTAAAGACAAAGCAATAGCACTCTAAATTGTAAGGCGAGGAAGTCTTGCAGCAATATACGATCTCATTTAGGCCCAGCGGCTCCTGGAGAGATGCAGGATGAAACGTTTGTTGTTTATTAGGGGCCAGACCAAACCCTAATGCTCAGGGAAAGTGAGAAATCCACGTCCCCATCAGTCCACCGGGATCAGAGAGCCGGGGAAAATGGGTGCCACTCAAATAAATGCACTATTTAAATAATGAAGCTCAAGCAGCAATGAGGAGGACATCAGGTGGGAGGGGCAGAGGGTCAGCGATCAGGGGAGAGAGTAGCTGCCATAATTTAACTCTGATTTGCATTTATCACAGAGAGAATCTGGACAAGGCACATCTGGCCCAGATTTTCATAAAATCACTTCTGCAGTTTCCTGTCATCAAAGAGGGACACTTTCTGTGCAGCCCTTTTATTCTGTAATAATAAAGAGTCAAGGTTGACGTTTCATCATCCATCAGCAACTGAGAAAATGTGATTTTGACTAACAGGTTTTAAATTAATGAATAAGGTCCGTCACACAGTTCAATCAATCCCTTAAGGCAAAGCACAAATATTTGATCATCCTCTAATTAAATATAAACCCGAATATTAAAAACTGTAATTCCATAATATACAGTGTGTGGTAATCCCACAGTGATTCTGGACATTCTGTGTTAAAATAAGACTTAATTAGCCGACTTTCAGTCACATACAGTAAGTGAAAATCTTCTAATCACAGTCTTTACAGTACCATTCTCAACACATTAAAAATAACTTCCATTAAGATGTAAAAGAAACAAACACAAAACAAATTAAACAAAAATAATCCCATAACCATATGCTTTTCTTTTTTCTTATGCTACAAAAAAAAATGTTTTACAGAATATTCACGCTGCTCTTTTCCATACGATGAGGAGACCAGGGGCTGTCAAGCTGCAGAAAGTGCAAAATAGACCATATGACCATGACGTCTTATGAAAGTTCTGTCTGACTGAAATTGAAGTGATTATATGGGGTAGTAGCAAATATTTTACCCCACCATGGCTCTGAAATCTCATATTAAAATATTAAAAACATCTATGTTGCTTTTACAAAGTTTTCTAAACATCTTTTTTATGTTCCACGGGTGAAATAAAATCATACAGGTTTAAAACTGTGTGTGGGTGCTATAAAAATGTTCTTTATAACTTTAAATCATTCTTAGTAACTTAATAAGACCCGGATGCTCACCTGCTCCAGCAGTTTTCTGTATCTCTGGGTGGCTTGCTGGATAAGATCACGAACTGTCCAACCTTCCTTACATGGAACAACCACACCAGTCCTTCCAAAAGTCACTGTTACTTTCATTTTTAATCCAAAAAGAAGAAGATTATTCCAGATGTGTCCTCAAGCAAACTCCAGCAGTAGCAGGTGGGTGTATTTACAGCCAAGACACAAACTGATTTTCTGCATCCACCTTCACAGCATCAAAGATCACATGCACCTACACGTACATTACACAAATAAACAATCTAAGTAATAGTTAAAGAAAATTGTTGAAGAAAATGCAAGGCATAAAAATAGTTGGTGTTGATGCGTGTAAGACAGTCAAGAAACATTATGGGGTGTGTGTTGCATAGCAACAGATGGAGGGAAAAGTTACAGAGAGTCGGTGCGCTAATAACACAAAAATAACAATTTCAGATTCTTTTATTATTATTTAAGGTAGAAATTTATGACGCGAGAAAGGTTATTGTCCCGTTTACTGAAAAACTAGATGGCTAACTGGTTAGCTCTGAGCGCAACACTTTGTTTAACTTACTGCAAACTCTAAACTCAAGAAAGCGCACGGAAATCAAATGCATTACATAGTTAAAACACGTTTTCATGGGTTTGTATACTATAGCAAAACAGTTTTGCACTTACTTGCAAAATAAAAGATGAAAAGACGAGCAGGTTAGCGGTTAAAAGGTTGGCGACGAGTTTTTGAGTAACGTAAGAAATCACGCGATCATCGTACTGTCTGTAGACAAATACTCTATACCGCTGACCCACGGCACAAACGTGCATACACTAATGATAACAAACATGTGGGGATGTTGTTTGCATCAGTATTTTCCCAGGATGCAGTTACATACCTTTCGCCATTCCTGAAGTTTTTCCGCAGCCTCCACCAGTCTTAACTCAGAGCTGGGCCACACACTCGAACTTTATTAAAGGGCCAGCGCACTCTTTACACATGCAGCCTGCAGGACGGAGCACATGCATTGATATACAACTTTACCGATAAAACATATGCTAAATATTGGTAATATACTAAAATATCTAACATCCATATTTTAATGCTTAAAATTAAACTATATTATGTATTTTATAACACGCTGCTGTTTCCAATGACAACCATAACCCTATCCTAGATATTTTAACTATAAATACAATGGCCAGTATATTTTACGATGGCCAATATTATAATATTATAATATTGGCCATTATAATTATATTATAATGGCTGTATTATCATTTTTAGGGCCCTCTGCGGTTTCCAATGGTAACCATGAATCTTTTTGTAGACATTTTCTAATACTCACATATACCTTTTATATACCCAGATTTTGATCATTCCCATTATAAAACCATATTGTTTATTTAAAATACTTCAGTGTTAACAATAGCATACAATTTAAGTTCAATTTAATGTAACATAATTCCACATTAATCTAGCAATACTTAAGTGTGTATCCTGTGTCTGTATAGTGCAATATTAGCTTTTGTATGTGCATTGTGTACTGTGTAGATGTAGTTTATTAAACTTTAATTTTCCATCCATCCATCCTCCATCCATCCATCCATCCATGCATCCATGCATCCATCCATCCATCGAATCATTAAAGAGGAATCATGGGAAACAAACAACACTTGACTCTTTCATGAGCAATAAACACTGTATGCTGATAGGTCAGTGTATTACAGTATAAATATGGTTTTCTAGGTCAGGAAATAAAACTTCACTTTAAAACTTGAAACTGCTAATGAGACCCCGAAGTAAATGCAGAAAATTTTGAGGTTGGTGCTGAATAATTAAAATGTGTCCAATGAAATAATAATTTGCAGTGCAGACATAATATTTTCTTGAGAAATAGATTTCATGAAAGAAGAATGAATGATAATAGTTAGACACTGGGGGCAGCTCCACATTTTATTGAATCTTGATGTTCGCTAGGCAAGAGTTACTTATTACAATAGGATGCAGGAATTGCTGGGTTACGTTTTAATTGTGCAAATGAATTAATAGAGCACACTCTGTTTACAGCAGTGATTCTTCATGTTTCAGGGGAATTATAATATCAGCTCTTCAAATGATTACGCCATCAGCACATTTTATTTTTAGATGCAAAACACCCCAAGATCCAGAGATAATAGTCTTCTACGAAACAATTTCCATTCCATTGTGATTCCATTGTGAACATGGCCCTCATTTATTTGCTGTAGATAACTGATTGAGCGATTCATACTGTTTCTCCCCCATCACTCACTACAACAATCAAACAGCGCCATATTCTTTAGTAACAGAAACACAACCTAACACCCCCCTACACACACTTTTACTAATGCAGCTTTTTTATGATAGCACACAATGTGAGCTAATGTTAGCAGTCTGCTAATCTTATTATTCAGGTGTGTATATAAGTAAGGCCTTAGAACTGTACCACACATTTGATTACTGGTAACATGACAGTCCACCCAGAGCAACCTGGGGTTATTTATAGTTCACCCTCACCCATTCAGTTATTTTAGACATGTTGTGTCAGGTGTGATGTCATCACAGTTTGGTCATGACACACTTAAGAACCGATAACAACATGCAATTTCTTATATAACTTCAGGACTTTGAATAAAGTGCATTAATTTATTGTAATGGCGTTTTTTTGCTTGATACCTTACACAGATGATCTCAATAAATCGGGTATAAATCGGCAACCTGTCTGTTCACCTCTAAATGTCTAACACAGTATATATGTAGAAGTGTATATATGAGATACATATCTACAATATGCATAGAATAAAATTGTCAATATGGACAATAAACACCATTAAGTTTCTTTTTTAACAGAAATGTAATGAAGTTAAGTATTTTAGCATGTGTGGTTGGTGTGATTATACTTTAATTATCTGACTCATTTGCATGTTATATTCTTTTCACACAGCACTGACACTCTCATTTGAGTCAGAGAGATTATTCAGAGTGTATTTATATATACAAAGCATCTTCCAGAAACCTTCTACACACGAGGCATATCTTCTAAAATGAATTACGATGATGTTAAGTATGAGAAAACAAACAGGCTTATATCATTTAAAAGCAGTAATATGTATTAGCATCAGAAGTCACTGAAAATAATTAATGTAATTTCATTCAGAGACATTTCCCAGAGCTTGAATGTCATAACAGGTTTGTGAACTGCTGCTTTTATACCAGCTATGCAAATTTAACCTGCTATTTGTATGTAAATTGCCCATGTATATTTGACATTGGCAGGCAATGTGTTTACATTTCCTTGATGTGCAATATTGATATCATTTTACAGCATTAGCAATTGGCTGTGTCCACATCAGATGGCTTACACACCTAGTGAATAGCTTGCATGCCTTAACAAAAAACATATAAGAGGGCACATCAGCCCCCACAGGAGAGGCAATGATTTGTAACTGGGGCTGATAGGTGTCAGGTGGTAAACAAATACAATCTCAAATTTAAAACAGAGGATCTCAAATGAAAGAATAACAAATACCTATAAAATAGAGATGGCTTGTCTTATGTGTTGAGAGATTGTATTATCGACCCAGACATTTGTAACAGAAGGTGTGATTTACATGTATTTTAGGTCTGCATGACTGCTTGTCTAGACTTGACCCCTGAAGATTTACACTCAGTGTGCTGCATGCGGAACAGAGTGTAAATGCGTTTCCACTGTTCGTCATAGATGGCGAGAACAAATCGATGTGTCTGTACAACATGTCCAAACTGAGGAATAGCAACGGGGGGTGATAGTCACTGACGACTTCCCACTGAAAAATTAGATTTTCCATTTTAATTTCCAGTTATGCAAAGTTTGAACCATACCGGCTTCCATATTTCCCTGAGTTTGCCCATTCAACAGAAAATAGCTTAATTAACCACATGGTGGGGGAGAGCAGATACAACAAACTACTGTTGTGTTAAACTGTCTATAGGACAAGGGTAGGCTTCGGCAGAAGTTCTAAACTGGTTTTGCTTTAAAACTAGATTTTATACTGCACATTAAGTGGATAATTTCTGCATAATTTCGCAATTATTTTAATGTCTATAAAAGTAAACAAAATGACAAACATTGAAAAGGATAAGGTGATTGGTCGCACAGGGATGCAGCTCAAAAATTAAAATGTCTCCTGAGGAAGTGATTGGATGACAGTTTCTGTATGAATTTTAATTTTATTTTCACATTCAACAACTTTTGACAGCATTTCTATCAAGAAATTAATATTGTAGTTTAGATTAGTTATCACAAAAGCGCTGTCTACTTAAATTTATACTTAAAATATAATTTCGTTATACTGCCTATGAAGCCTGTCCAAATCTGTTTCTGTAAGTGCCTCCGTGCACAAATGCTGCCTGCAAAGTCATTGCCTGGTAGGTCACATGGAATTATTTTATGAAAGTTTTGTGGGTTTTTAAAGCTTTAAAGAGTCAATCCCAATCCACAGACATTGAAAAGATAAGTTTTTAAAATCTAAAACTAATCCTATAGGCCACTGTGATAGTATTTAGCAAACACAGCTAAGACAGAAATGAACATTGTCACCATCTCAATCACACGTTAAGATCTGTTAGGAGTCATGTCCTCATATGGTAGTACAGAGATAAAAAAGACTTATTCAATAACCTCTGTTCCAAAAGCCCTCATTCTGTTTAAACTCTCATTTAAAACCAGGTTCAATACTGAAGATAATTGGTTTTAGAATGAGGCAGGATATAGAGCCTCTATTCTCTTTGCTTCTACACCATTACAAAATCTCACTTACTCAGTAAGACAGAATGTGCAAATGAAATGTAAGTGCTAAGTATAAAGTCATTTTTGCTGTTATGTAAAATATTCAAGAAATACTCACCCTAGTGTTACAGCAAACAGATGGATTGCCATTTTAAGGAGAAATTACCACATTATTTACATTGGCGCACATTGGCCCTTGCTGCTGTTTCAGCCATCATATGATAAAAATATCTAAAAAAAATGTGTTTAACAAGTTGACAGAAGTTAATCCATTTCTTAGTCAAAAACGCTAAAATGTATCTGTTGTCTTATTGTTGTCATTGTATGTTAACTTTCATTAATGTTAACTTTTCCATGGCAACAGAGAGGAATCAGAGACATTAACACATACACACACATATGTAGACATAACAAACAATAAAAAAAAAATATATATACATATATATATATATATATATATATATATATATATATGTATACAGGTATGTATGTATATATGTATGCATTTCAACATATGACAACCAAAATCTAATTCCTTAAACAGTTTTGTAGTGGCTGCGTGCAAGTTCTGCTAATTCAAAAGCTGAGTGGCAGTCATACATGCAAAGGTAATGTTAATTATCAAACCAAACAAAATACAAAACTTTTAAAAACATTCAGCAATGTGATTCATTTATTATGTGATAAGCAGTGGGTTTAATTAGTAATGACATTAACAGATTTGTTATCTGTTGTCTTCTCATCACCCTCAACCTGCTTCCCTAAGTGTTTAAACATGCAGAAAAGGCAAAAAATACATTTTATATTCTCCAGTTTTCTCCTTGAACAGTAAGGCGAGTCACTGAGACTGTTATCAAGGATTGCAGGATTGACCTGAAGCGGTGACAGTTTTCATAAGAAAATCAAACTACAACCCTAAACTCACTAGCAGAAAGACAGCGCAATCCTCCTAATATAGCATTGAAACAAACCAGTTACCCAGAATTCAACACGGCATGACATCAGTTTCACATTCTCTTTTTTAATATTTCTTCTAATTAACAGGCAGATAACTCTGTTGCTTTATACCGAATGCCTTTACAAGCGTAAAGCCACACAAGGTTCTTGTCTTTTCTTCCCTATTATTCTAACATTTAGCGTGACAATGTTATTTTCCATCACTGTCTTGCACCTGACATCACCGCATTGCAAAAGCAGATGCGAGGCACTTGTAGTTTTTTTTCTGGAGTCTTAAACAGGTGAAAATGAAAAATAACTGTGTGAATATACTGAGTTTCTCTCGCTCAGGAAAACAGCACCTATGAGTGTGATTGGAGAAGAGCGCAAGAACACATGCGCTCGCACCTGTGCCTAATAGACCAAATTAGCACCTTGTCACATAAGAGTTTTTTTTGCATTTCCACCTATTGCGGAAGGTGTAGAAAATAGGCAGTAATTATATCTATCGGCAAAGGGACTGTTATGAAATTAATTAGGTGTATCATAATAGGAAAAGAAAATTGTTAATTCACCTTCTTGATTTAGCGGCGTGTAACCATGGCAGTGAGTCATATTAAGCAGGCTGTCACCGTGTCATTTGCTTTCAAAGGATAAAGGGAAAAAATGCTCCACAATGATCACAATTACTTTCATGCTATAAAGCACTAGGCCTTATATACGCGTGTATGTGTGTGAGTGTGTGGGTGGTTTAACTTAACCGTATAAATTTGTACCCAAAAGTCCGCAAAACCTGACTAATACAATCAAATATTATTTGATATTATCTGGGGACATTCCTATTTGTAGAAACACTATAAAAATGTAGTAAATGCAGTTTATTTAAAATTGTAAAAATTCAGTTTTTTTTGTTATAGATTATAGTGTTATATGTACATGCTAGTTACATGTGTTACATGTAACTAGCTGTGTATAAAATAATAATATATGGAATGTCCCCATTTAGATAGATAAGTGAACATGTGTGTGTCCATTTGTGGTTTTTAACATTTGCCACAAAATGTTGTCAGCGATTCAGAAGAATTTGGATTAATGTATATGAGCTCATCAATGCTTAAATGTTGATGCATATGAGACACTATGATTAAATGATTTTTAAAGGTTTTTGAAGGTTTACAGAAATTGTTTTGTTTATGTTGTGCTCACAGATACAGCACTTGTCTTGGACTGACATCAGTTGGCTTGGGTACAGAATAACAAAAAAGCATTTGGATCCTTCATCTCAAGGAGTCTTTACATCATTTTAAAGAAAGGCCTAAAATATACTGTATATGTTTTAAAGTATTGTTAATTTCTTTGGATCACAAAACTTTTAAATGAGAACGTAATGAGTGCACCCTCCTATGTGACTTTTTATACAATGTGACTAAATATATGGTATTAGTTTCAAATAGAGCAGTGTTAAAAAAAATTTCCAGTCCTGTAATCTCTTTATTGCTTAAGAAATGCTAAAATTAGCAACAATAGATGCACTTGTCTCAAACACAAATTATCATAATTATTATAAATTCATAAACCAGATTTCAATATCCATAAAGATATAAAAAAAATAAAACAACAAAAGCTTTATAATTTGAATGGGAAAATCATAGTTTCTAGTCTCATATGTGTGCTGGCCAGAGAAGTATTTGGATGGAGCTTTGTTTCAGCTGGTCTAGTGCAGAGAGAAATAAAGAGTTAATCTGTGACCATGAAATGAAACACTAACTCGTGAGGTCACCACTCTTGCTCTCCACAAAAATATAAGACATTGTCATGCATGAGGCAATTCAGTTTTTCTTTTATACAGAAGCAGATGTGGACCAGAAAGAATGAAAACTCATTGGACTTACCTCAGATCTTTTACACTCCCTCACCCCATCACAGCCCTCACCCCCACCCAAAAACCCAACCACACCCCCCATCCAGCCGACCTCTTGAAGAGGTTTCCATCATCTTGATCCTTCTTTAAATGATAGTCCCAGCTGTAATAATACTTCATGGACCAAACAGACTCGATTAAGTTATGCAAATTTATTAATTGAAATCCCAAACCGTCCCGACATTCCACTTGACCCTATTGGTCTATGGAAAGAAAAGCATTCCTCATGAAGGGTGTGATATTTCAGAAATCTATTTTGCCATCTGCCATAACTTATTAAATAAGCAAAGAGAATGAGAATGTGAAAAATATTCTGAATAAATCAGAGCCAATATGGAATTTGGTTTTAGATGTTTTGATATGCTTTACATGATATGCATGTTATACATTTCAGTATCTGATATGGAATTGATGCAGCTACCAAGTATAAAAAAAACATTTCCCAGCCTGATTGAAGAACAATCATGTTCTGCTCCAAATAGAGGAGAAAATATCCCCTGATTTTTTCATTTCCTGCCTCCTGTCTGTAGTGTTTCTATTATAAATCCCTTCACGATGTCACTAGCTGATCCACACGTCTTATCAGTGAAAACTAAGCTGTGATTTATGGCCTGTGCTGTTCTGGAACAGCTCAACGTCTTCCTCAATGAATATTGACCCATGTGCTGCTGACCTGCGGGCTCAACATGCCTGGACCTGCTCTGACACTGATGTAATCAACAAATCTGTCCAGGGCCAATATATCGGTTTGATGACTTTGAGGGTCTGATAGCTATCAGCCTCAGTTCAACTCAATAAAGAAACACCTCCATTCTATCTTTTGTTTAGGCATTGGTGTAGTGCAGGGCTGCTATGGTTACAATGGGTGTAACAATATTTCCTTAATGTTTCCTTGCACATTTTTCTTTATGTATAATTTACTAAAATTATTATTATTTTTATTGTGATACCTACAAGGCAAGAGATCAAACGGTCCCAAGTAATTCAACAACCAAAAATTCAAAATTGATTATATTCTTTATTTTAGATTTTAAACAATTTTAATAAACAATAAAGGAGTTCATACGTTAGATTTTTTCTAGAATACCCATGTGTATACAAATGAATCAAGATTTTAAACATGTTTTAGGGTATTTTTTTTTTTTTACTTTCATGCAGTTAAAATAAAAGCTAGTAGCTTTTTGTATATAAATGTGTTTTTCTGGGGGTTTTTTTACACAAAATAACCTTGCTACAAAACACACAACAAAAAAACAATTTAAGGGTCTACAGGTATTGTCTGGGATAACTTACCCTGTTAAATGTTAGTTATACTGCATGCACTTTCATTTTAAAGACCGGAAAACAAAACTGCTTCATTGCTTTTCTTTGAAAAACCTAATAATCTTACTACTTAAAGTTTTTTAAATGCCGTCACCCCACCAAGACATGTTAGAAACACCACAAAAATAAAACAAAACAATAAATATTCTTTTAAAAGTCTAAACTGTTCATTATATATAAATTATATGATGTAGATTTATATGTTACGTTTTGCATGAATTGCATTTTAAATAACGTAGGTTCACGCAAATGACCCACGTGTTACAGTTTCATACCTTACGCGCTCTTATGGAATACATTTACCTTCTGAAGGTTGTCTGTACAAAAACATGACTTTGGTGTCACGGAGCTCTGCTGTATGGTAAACAGCGCCCTCTTCAGGCCAATGAAACAACCACCTTACCAAACAAATCCCCATCCTTTCCCTGGAGTACCACCTGACACAAACGATCAGAAGTTAGATATGTATTCCTTCTAGGTACGCAAAGTTACCATGTAATGCATGCATGACAAGCACACAGATCTCTTATGAGTGCTGATGACAGGAGAGACACACATGCAGTTTGTTTTCAGTTTATTAAACATGCAATGTAATATTTTAACACAATATTTTCCCTCCCTTTTCCCCTGATTTCAATTAGTCGCCCACACATGAATCTCATAGGATGTGTTTCTTTATGGAGGATTCATAGAATCTCCACATTAAAGTGGAGTAACACTTCTGCTGACATGTAATAGTGAGCAAATGTGTGAACCCAAAGGGTTAAAGGAGAAGCAGATGCTCTAAAATCCACATTGAAATGCATGAAAGAGTGTTGAGGGGTTTACATGAAGAAAATTGGAGATAAGTATTTATAACTGCTCCACCTTTAGATCAAAACACCTGGACTGAGTGTGAAGGACACTTGAATAAATTAAGCATCAGGATTTCTTCTCTTGAACTCCTGTTGTAACACAATCAGTCACCATCTCTCCTGTTTTTTCTGATTCGTCAGCTTCCAAAGTTCAAATCTGATATGGCAGCAAGCCGCACTGAATAAACATCACAGACTTTATGAAATATATTTAGAATATGGAGCCGAAGTTGTTCACGATTCCCGCGTGCGGTTCTCTGAGAGTGTTTACCTATTCCATTGAGCTTCGGTTGAGACTGTCTGTTATCAATCTGCATTTCCTAAGCCTTAAATTCCCACCTCTGTTCCCTTCGCCGCGCCCAAGAACCCAGATTATGAAATCACTGTACCCTCCTTTGAGAATGAGTGTGTGAAAAAAGCATGAGAAAAGTAGGAAGAAAATTCACTCAAACTCTAAAAAAGGAGCGTTTTCTGCAGAGACATCTCTTTTTGACACATTTATAAACTGCTGGAGAAGCATAAAACATAGCAGCATGTTGAAGAGTCCTGAATATCTCCTTTAACCTGTAACACTGGGGCCAGTGAATGTGTGGCAGTTCAATTGAATTCCTGCAGCTGGCCTGGTCAAGCAGGTCATAAGACTTCACAGTTGGAGAAAATCAGTTTGACTTGGCATGCAGACTGTTGTGACCTTTTACTGTAGAAGCTGAAAATCAAATGCTTTTTTGTTTGGGTCCATATATATATGGAGCTCTGTAGATCATTTGAAAAACCTGACTGTTACATGACCGGTTTTATTGGTTTTCTTTTTATACACATAAATAAATATAACATTTAGTGCAGCGTATGCTTAGAACAACAGTTTAGAACAACAACAAAAATACAATTATTATATCGCTTCTCGTGAAAATGCATTTTGTTTAGTTGATAAAACAGATACTGTAATTTGTATAGGAAACCAAGACAAAAGTATTTTGAGTGTATTTTACAACTTATACTCACAATTACTGTATAAGGTTATTTTACCTGACAAATCTTTGTTGCGCAAAATAAGCAGGAGATAAATCTGTCTACTGAGACTGGAGAGTGATGCCACACTGTCCTCTACCTCAGTCTTTGATACTCTGCTGATGTAAACATACTTACAGCACCAAAGAAAAGTTGACATCACTGGTGACATCAGTCCACTTCTCTGTCGACACTTCTCCATAATCCTGCCCTTCTCAGTTCATTAGTCTGTTCAGATAGAAAAAAGATAAAAAATAAACAATGATATTCGGGGCAAACACAATACAGGTTATTTGTACTTCTTTGAAGGCCCTATATTTACTGATGTCCTCTGAGATACTGTAGCCCAACACTAAACCTTCATCTGAGATCCTTCATCTACATGCACAGTGCATGTAGTTTTCGAGGGCACGAGAGTAACATTTTTAAAGAGGCTTTAATATGATCTGAAGTGGAGCTGTTATTTAGCTTAGCTCCTCAAACCCCATTCTGTATGCCAAGTTCAGTTCACTGGCGGTTCGGCAAACGCCAATGAATTCTAATGTGACATCTTTCTCACACAAACTCCATATCTAACCCTCTTCTAGCATAATCTAAACAAATCTATCTCCTCAATTCAGAATCTTTCGATCTGGCTTCCAGAACACCCAGTGGTTTCACAGAGCTGGCTGTGGTTTCCATGGTATCGAGGTGACACCATCTTGAACTTGACTTGGTGTTATCACAGCACGGCCCTGGGAGAAGCCCAGGAGTGGGAATAGATAATTGGCTACAATAAGAAAAGGTAACATCACATCCTCTGGAGCTCCAGCCGTGTCCATAAAAATATGACCTCTTCAGACAGACCGGAACGGCATGTTCCAAATGAAACTGTTTTTTTTCTTTTCTTACTCCCTCCTCAGAATAGAAGGGGGGGAAGGGTGGTGAACCTGGTGGTGTGTTATGGATAGTTCTGGCAACCAAACAGATTGGCTTGCCATATAGGGAAAACAAAATCCCCTCAGGCAATTTGGCTGTCAACGGATTATCCATTATAAGTTGTAGGATTTGTGTGAGTAGAGGAGCAATATCACGGCCGTGGTCCAGGAAAGGGGCTCAGACAGTCTCAATTATCAAGCCTTGGTCACGTGGTCACCTCAAAGACCCTTCAGTGTGAACCAATACAGGCTTATTTTACACCCGTCAGTCTGTCAGTGACAGTCAAGATGGCAGCAGTGGATGACAATGTGGAACCCTGAACCGATTTTCAAATGCTGGTGTAGAATTGTCTTTTGCTTAGTTTTGAACAATGTCCTTTACCTCAGGTCAAATTGATTAAAGTATATACAATATATAAACTAAGTATATACAGAAATGTATACCAGTCACATTTATGAATACTGCATTCATATATGCCATTTTTAATATTAAATTTTAAATAAAGCTTCAATAATATCTGTTAAATGGATTTTGATATAGGTCAAAGAACAATACTAGAAAAATTTTAGGAAAATAAGCACCGTCCGCAGTTTCTGGGGCCCCATACACTAAATCAGAAAAGTTAATCTGTATTGTATCTGTATCTGGCACTGTATGGATTTTTAGAGGGTTTGGTCGTGTAGAATCAAAATATCTCAAGTCACAGCACTAAATAAACAATGTAAAAGCTGTTTTGTGTTTAAATAT